>JACEFZ010001574.1:0-17821 GCA_014155875.1 Cepaea nemoralis
TTTGTAAAAAAAAATTTTTTTTTTGACCAAAGTTCCCCAATTTTTTTTAAAAAAAGGGGGTTGGACTTGAGGCCCCCCAACACAAAAAAAAAGAAAAGTTCGAGGGGAATTTTATTTCCCGATCAAAATGCAAAAACAATTTAGTTTGGCAGGGGGGTGAAATCATTACATTAACATTATGGTACATAAATACACTTACAAAACAACCCACAGCTTCCCCTCTTTTCCCCCACAAGATGCACAAGCCCTCGATTTTCGGGAACAAAACCCTCCCACAAGCCTTTCTCCCCCTTTTAAAAACGCCCTGTCTGGCCCCGATTCCCCCAAGCGGGCCTGTTTTGTTTCCCCGGCCTTGCCCTCTGTGGATTCGTTTCACGAGGCCGGGCTTTGGGGGCTTGCTTTTGTCCTTGCCTGCCGCTGGCTATTGCGTCAGCCAGCAACCTGTAGGCAGGTGACAAATACTCGCCTGGCGGGCGAAAAACGATTTTCCCGGGCATCCCATTGGGAATTATTCGCCGGGCCCGGGCGTAAGGGGATTTTCCCTTTTGCATCTCTTTCCCCAGATTCTGACACGCCCCCCCGGGAGTATACTCTATATACATAGGGGGTTAATATTTTAACCATGCCCGAATCTTTTCCCCCTGTGTTGTTAATCATTGGTAAAAGGGAAATACATAATAAATAAAATATATGGCATAGAAATCATAAGAAATGAAAGTTGTATTTTAAGACATGTGGTGTTAAATTTTTTTACCACTTCCAAGTTACACCCCTCTCGATGGATGATTACCTAAGTTGCAATATTGACCCAGTTTAAATCCCGGGAGCAAAAGGGTTTCCAACAACTACCTCCAACCTTGAAAAAAAAGTAATAATATGGGTCTTTGTAAACAAAAAAAATCTGGTTTAAAACCGTAATAAAAGGGGCCTATTTATAAACCGTATTCAAAGTTGGGTTCCGACCTCATTTGGCCATGAGCTCTTCCGTCGGTTTTACAACGTCGGGAAATCTATACCATGCCCAGTTGATGCCCCCTTGGAGTTTTTAACAATCTGGCAACACCATGGCTATTTTATACAACACATATTCAAATACTTTCAATTTATCGCCCTTTGGGGGTAAAAGTAATAACAATTAAATGAAAGGGACAAAAAATTTTAAACAAAATTAAATTTAATAATTTACAATTTTTTTTCTATTTCTCAGCGTCATCGCTTGATCTTTTCCATACTAAACGAAAAAATGTCGATAGTATTTAATAAGTTTAAACAAAATATGGAAATTTTAAAGATTACACTAGATAAACACTATTAAATACCAATTCGTGTATTCGACAAATTTATGATTCTTTAAAACATTTTAGAAAGCGTCATAAACCCCCTTTTTTAAAGGGGTTTTTTTTGTCGTCTGCTAATTTTTGGACTAAATTTCTAAATTATCCGGAAGTTTCACACGAACAGCCCGATGTTGAAAAATTCTTTTTAACCAACACCCTTGGGGGCCCGGGCTGATGTAGCAACTTTGGAATGTAAAATGTTCTGATCGTTCAAAAAGGGGTTGGATGTTTTTGCTGGAAAACTTCTGGATTTCGTTGAAAATTGCAGGGGGTGTAAAAAGTCAAAGTTCAGTTTTACTTTTTTTTCACAAAAAACGGATTAAAAAATATCACTGGAAATGTTCCACTTTACAGATAAAAAACCCCTGGGTAAATTGGAAAAGTTCCCCCCCTTGCGGGGTAAGTTCAAAAGCGAAAGTGGCACCCCCGGGTTTTTGGGTTTTGTTTGTAAAATGTACAATTAATATTTTTTGCTTTTCTAACCCACAAAACTAAAACAATTTTTTCAAGACCTTAATACAGGGAATAATAAAATAAAAAAAAACTTAATTAAAATAAATTTGGGAATAAACCCTTTCACATCAAATGGTAGACACACCGGCTTTTCGTGGGAAAAAAAAAAATCTTCACTGAAAAAAAGGGGGGGTTTTTGTTGTTCTGGGGGGTATTTGGGCAACCCCTGCCCCAGAAAATTTTGTGCCCTTACTGGGGCGGTCGGAAAAACCCGGGGCAACAGATTTGGCAATTGTGTTGGTTCTGGCCCCCGCCATATGTCGAACTTCCCAAAACTTTAATCTTGGAGTTTAAGAGACCAGGGGGCGCTAAAACATTTGGTTGGTTTTTGGGCCCCTTCCTTTAATTTAAAAAATTTCAACGGACTATTGTCGGACTCCCAAAAATGAAATGAAAGTTTCCCCGAAGGGGGAAACTGGGAAAAAATTTAAATTATACCCCCTTTAACTAGAAACAAGGGGCTTCCAAATGCGGTTTTCGACCCAAGGGGGGCGGTTTTTTCCCCAGGTTTTTAAATTTTTTAAAAGAAGTAATAACAAAAAAAGTAGGATGTTATCATGTTCCTTTTAACAGAACTGCTTCCCAAAACGCTCGGAGCTCGGGGGTCTGTGCGTAAACTGAAAGGAAAAAAGAAAATTTTGGGAATTTGAGAATGGGATTCTTTAAATTTTTTCTCAAAAGAAAAAAGATAAAACTTTCTGGAAATGCAAAATTTTAGGGATTGATTGTTTACAAAAATTTTCAGGTTGATCTTTCGTTATTTGGTTAGTAAATTTTTTCAGGGTCAGTTCAGCAAAATCAGGTATGAACTGTCTATAAAAATTTAGTAATCCAAACCCCACATTTCCCTGATTTTCCCTTTTTCGTGCCCGGAAGTGAGAGTTTCAGTTTTTTTGGACCGATGTTATCGTCTTTTCGTGAAAAAAGCCATTAGATATTTTGTACCCCCAAGAAGGATATTTCCTGATGGGCTATGTCCCACTTTTTTCGGGGGTTTTACCCTCAGTCCGTGCTGTCTGATCCGTTCCCAAATGTCGCTGTAATGTCTTTTATGGTCTGTCATTGTCTTTGTTTGAACACAAATGTCGTCCTGTAAAAGATAATGTTTGGTATGTCCCCTAGTAAAAGTCGGGGTCATTTCGTACGAATGTTGCTTTTGGGGGATTGCCCCAAAGCCCAAAGGGGAAATTTGCAAACCCTTCGTACAGTCCCCAAGGTTGGCAAATTCTTTCAGGTGTCCCGCTCTGTTCGTCTACCGTTATCCCGCCAGTAACCTTTCGTCATGTCTACCTTCGTAAAGAATCTAGAGTCTGTCATTTTCTGTCAGTAATCTTCAGAGTTGGACATTGGTTCTAGATAAAGAAGAGTTATTTTTTTAATTTCCTATAGTCGTTTACAGAGTCTTATCGTATTGTCCTTTTTGCGTACCATGACCTTTGGGAGATAAAATGTGATTGGGATCGTCTAATGATTTTTGTTTTTCTCAAAACTAAGGGTTTTTCCTGATGAAAGGGTTTTCTTTGTAATCCCACTGGAATGGTGTAAGGTCTGCATTTTAAATGGGTGTGTTTGAAGTGAGGTGATGTGTTTCTGTACTAATTTGTTTTTTCCGGGGTTTTTGGGAAAGAAGATGGTTTTTGTACTTTTGGGTATGGTGTTTCCCAAGCTGTCTTTTTTCTGCTTGAGTTAATTTTGGGTTTTTTATTTTGATTTTTTTCAAGCATTTTCGCCCGTGCCCTACTGCAGGTGTTGGAATTTCGTCACTATTTTTCGTCATCTTTCATGGTCTTTTAAACTGTACAAGCTATTGTATCGTCTTGTTGGGTTTATCTCTGTTGTAATATGGTTTAAAAAGCATATTGTTTGTGGAATATTTTGTGTTTGTCTTTTATTTTAATCTCATAGTCTACAGCTGAAATCTGCCCTTATAACTTTAAAAAGGGTCCTTGCCAAGACTCAGTCAAAAAGGTGTCTGTCACTAGGTAAGAGAAGAAGTACGTCCTGTCCAGGTGTAAACGTTATTGCCCCTGTTACCTTTGTCTGCATATTGTCTATATTTAGCACCAGATACTTTTAGTGCTTCTTTTGCAATTATAAAAGATTTGATGATTCTTTCACGCAATGTTTAACGTATACGTATGATGTTTATGGGTTTAAGAAATGGAGTGGCTTCAGTTAACTTTTTGATGAAAAGTTAGTCAATGGGCCACGTGGTTTGGGCACCATAGATAAGTTAAAAAGGAGAAAACCCCCAGTATTTAAGAATGGGGCACTTCGCGATAAGCAAAAAGTTAGCAGGCAAATAAAAGCCCCCATTTGTTGGGGTGTTCTTGCGTGACTTTAGCAAGCATATGCTTTAAATCACCTTTAAAAACTTTTCTATGTTTCCACTTGGTGAGGATGGTACGGAGAATTGAAACATTGCTTCCCCCCTAACATTTTGGTGAAAGCTTGAGTAATGCGGCAATGAACTGACTTCCCCTATCTGATAGGATAGTGTCTGGAAATCCTATCCGTGAAAATTTTATGGAAGAAAACTTCCATTATACATTGGCAGTTATGTTCTTTAGGGGGGAATCGCTTCAGGCCAGCGGCTACATAGATCAATTTGGTAAAAAATATTTTATTCCCTCTGGTTGTTATCTGATTAAGAGGGCCCACTATGTCGACAGATATTTTCTCAAAAGGTCGACTGGCTAAGTCAGGTTTTGTAACTTTGCCTGTGGGTGTTTACCTTTCTTTACCTTTTTTTGGCAGATGTCACCTTCTGCAAAAATTGCTTAATGTCATTGCAGAATTTGGGCCAAAAAAACTGTGTTAAAATCTTGATCTGGTCTTAGAGTATGCCATATGCCCTGCAAGAGGTATATCAGGGGCAAGATGTAAGGCTTGCTTACGGTATTCAACTGGCAAAACAGTTTCTCTTTTGTGCTGTCACCTCTGGTATAGTACCGGGTGAGGATGAAATTTTTTCAAAGCAAAATGCCATCTTGCCTTTTTTGGGTTACCTTTGGCTTTTTGGGCCCATCAGATTAAAAAAATTTAGACAATGAAGGATCAGCTTTTTTGGGGTGTTACAAAAATCTCCTTTATATTTTTTGGAGGTAGTATCACTGGGCTAATCATTTTTATAGCCTCAGTTTGATTAAATTTTATCTTCCCTCCCAAACTAGATCTAGGTTACTGCGTTCAAACATTCAATGATATCAATGGTAAAGAAACAATTTGAACAAGATGTCATGAGATCTTAGTGCTACATTAGGTACCAAAAACATTCATTTGGTTTGGGAAAAAACCCTTTTTCAATGATGATATTTGAGGGGGATGATGTTAAGTTTCTCATCCAAAAGCAAACCCGATTTTATATCAAAGAGGTATATCATTCACCTCTGGTAAAATTTTCCAAAAGATGATATCACAAACAGGGGGAGTTAATCTGCGGGATTTTATTTCCCCCGTGAGGAAAGGTGTCTGAATATATGCCCATGCTAATGGGTCTTTTTAAAATTCCCCGAGAATGTTCTGCATGTTACGTGCCTGCCTGTATAGTCTGTAGGCATTATGAACTTCTCTTTGTCCAATAAGTGAACTTCCGGTGTCCCGAAGGACTTTTAAGGGGAGGCTTTCCATTCACATATCCCTGATGGTTTGTTTTTTCCCTCCCTTTTGGAGTCTTTACCAAATTAGCTTCTTCATTGGAAATAGGAATGGGTGGCCGCATGTTAAAACGCCATCTTCATAAAAGGTATTACAAACATTACATTTATTTGCGTTAAACATTTAAAAAGGCTGTGCTGAGTTCACAGGGTGTTTCTCTGATTGTTCTTCATCTGTTTATGAACTATCAAAAAAGGCGGCTTTTTGTTTTTATTGGTCATTTGCCTTCCTTTACAAGCATGACGAAAATGCCCTTTACGCCTTACAGAGAAACATTTACGTGCATTTCTGAAGGTTTTTAACCGCTCCTTATCTTGTCTATTTACGATGTTCTGTAGATATGTAAGGGGTATGGCGGGGTTTTTTGTCACACATCCCCACCTTGATGGTGTGAATAGTTTTCCAAAATCTACAATGATTTTTATTTCTTTAGACGTAGGCTTATATGGTTTTTTGCCTATTATAGGGGGTTTTTTGATCGGGGTTTTTCATAGTTAAACCGATGCTACAAAGTTTGTATCAATAGCTTCACTAGCAAAACAATGTTTATTGGCTGTATAATAAAACCGAACCCCGTTTTTCTCAATCTGATCTACACTCGTACATTCATTCTCTTTTCAAAAATTTCGAAAAAAGCTGATGGAAGGGATGAGATGACTTTATCCCTGATAATTAAAAATCTTCTAATTTCTGGTAATCTTTATTTATTTTGGCTGCTGAAATCCATTTTTCAAATATGTCTCGGACTAAGGGAGAGGTAGTCAGAGAACGTTTGAGTCGATTTTTGGGGTCAACTTGCTGAATTGTTCTCTGTAGCCTGCCTCATCTAGCATAAAAAGTGCCATAATCTTTGATTTTAGATAATGGTAATCTTTTCCCGAGGTCTTTGGGGATAGTCTCTATGACTTTCAGAAAGGGTTTCCCCCGACAAACTCCTCATGTAAATAATATTCCATTCAGACATTGGGACCTGGTAATGGTCCATTAAAGTTTCAAAATTTTTGGGTGAAGGCTGCAATGCAGTCCCCTGAGGTAAAATTTCTTACAATACCTTGATATTTTTTATACTGGTTTTCTTTCTCCAGTCTTTCAGATTTCTTAGCTCTTTGTTTATGGCAGTTCGGCCTCAACTTTTTTAAAATTTTTTTAGTTGCTTTTTCAAGCTTTTTTCCCCCGTTTAAACTTTTAAACCTGAAAATCTCTCCCTTGCTTTTAATGCTCTTTCAGCTGCTCTTTCTTCGCGTTGGGTTTTATTCAGAGTATTTCCTTTCACTCCACTTTGTTAACTCATCACCAGTTAACTTCAGCTTCAAACCCATCTCTATGAAGTCTTTTTGAAGACATGATTTTTAATAATAAATGCAAATGAGTGGTCAGATACACAATTAGTTATAAGTTGTTAGTATAGTGAAAAATTTACAATTTTGTTCAACTTACAATTTGTGCCCAAATTTGCATCCGAAAGTTATAGAAAGAAAAATATACTAAAGTGTACTGGATGCGGTGGAGAACGGTTCAAATTAGGGCTGGGAAACTGTAGGGTCGCTACTTCAAAACAAAAAGACCTCTACGGGCAAGGGTTTCAGATGGCACAGAAAACCTGCTTTGTTTTGGAGGAAATAAATTAGCGTCTATTTGATGGGGTGTGTATGCTTGTCACTAAGTTTTGATTAGGTTTGTATGGCGTTGAGTGTAATTGTAGGTCGTAATGTCGTCAATCAAAAAATTTTTTTTTCAAAACACAATCCTTTCTTTCCAAATTTTTTTGCTTTCCACAAACAACTTCACAAAGACAATCTAAATATATCTTAACACTCTATAACACTGATGACACATCACTTACATCAAGATGACATTCAGTAAGGACATAGACATCAAGTTTACAAGATGGCGACAAGGTTACAATGGCGACGGTTTTACAGTGTCGACAAGGTCAAAATGGCGACAAGTTTTCACAATCACTGATGTTTTACACGTTTACAAGATCAAACAAATGTATGTACTTGACGTTCACATCTAGCCTCCATATTTAAACAATTTTTAAAATAATACTATATGAGGATGAGACTTCCCCTTTTACATTTAAAAAGTACATTAACTCTGGCGAAAGTCACGTTCACAAATCTAGGGGCCAATCTTAAATAAATTTCAATCGTTCAATGAGGACCGCGTATTCACGTTTATTTAAATGCGGCGACCACGTTCAATGAGGACGAGCTACCCACGTTCACACATGTCAGAGTCTTAGACTTGGCTCGTTATCCCTAACACATGTGAGACAAGTACAAGTACAACATGATTGGACTTGAGACACAACGACAGAATTTTAATGGATTTATTTACCGATCACATGCAATACGATCTAGTTTGGCATGTGATAATCATTACATTACATATATGGTACATCAATACACTTACAGACAACCCACAGCTTACAGTCTTCTCACAAGATGCACAAGCACTCGACTTTCGGGCACAGAACTACACAAGCCTTTTTCCTCCCATACGTCCTGTCTGGTCCGATTTCCCCAAGCTGTCCCGTTTGTTTCTCGCAACGCGCTTGCCCTCTGTGGATTCGTTTTACGAGGCCTGCGTGCGTCTTGCGTTGTCCTTGCCTGACCGCTGGCTATTGCGTCAGCCAGCAACCTGTAGGCAGGTGACTAATACTCGCCGGCGGGGTAACGATGTCCCTGCTCCCAGTTGGGAATTATTCGCCTGGCGGGCGTAACGATTTTTCCTGCATCTCTTTCCCAGATTCTGACACCGTGTTCCGGTCGTTCGTCTTTTTATATTTCCCCTTTTACCGATTCCAGTTTTTGGTATTCGCCGAACGGGGTCTGGGTTGTAAAATGTTGGTTTTTCAACGTAGGACCAAACCTGCGCTATGGCTGTGCCAATGTTGATTGTTGTACGGAGAAATTTTACATCACTTTTACGGCTTATGAAACATATATCACAAGTGGGTTCAACCCCTACATCGGTAAGTTTATCTAAAATGTTGATTTCTCGTCCTTGACTTCGGGACATAGATTACAAGTACATCTGAAGTCGGAGTGGGTTCACCTGATGGCAAAGGACACTGGTAATAGGGAAAGCTACACCACACGCAAAAATCAGTCCGCGTACTAGAAGTAGTATTGTGTGTATGAACTACTCTTGAGCTCAAAGCGAGCAAACGTATACAATAATTGTAAAAACAAATACACCTTCATCTTTGTCTCTGTTTACAACTCATACCAGGGAAGTTTCGCAAGGAGTTCCGGTCTGCGTGCATATGTTGCTCACGATGTTGTCACCTGAAGAAAACAGCACGCAGTCACATTCGTAAGTTTTCCTTTGATGTCCTTTACCTCTGTTGTTTACAATGTATTCTGTATTCATGCGACTATCCTGTAATATTAAAGTATCGGGGTGAAAACCGTAAACGTATTAATTAAATTAGACGCATACTATCATTTTATTTTTTTTTTTTTTTAAACATGTTATGTAAATAACTAAGCTAGAGAACTTCGTGACAATTGGCAAGATTGAGGGGAACAGAACAAGGGGAAGGCAGAGAATTAAAGATCTGAATGGCTTGGCCACTTGGCATAGCAAGAACACGGAGCTGATCCACGCCTCTGGTGATTATGTGATATGGCGGAGCATGACCGCCCACGCGTATCGGCACTGCACATGATGATGATGATGATGATGATGGGGAGAAGGAGGAGGATGGAGATACGTCCAGCCCTCCCAGGTCGACCCAGTCTAAAAAGGATACCATAAACTGCCCAGGAAGTAAAGGTGGGCAGTAGTTCTTGACCACATCACCCACCGAATGTCTCATCTCATCTCATCTCATCTCATCTCATGTCATCTCATCTCATCTCATCTCATCTCATTTTATATTATCTCATCTCATCTTATTGCATCTAATCTCCTCTCATCGCATTTCATCTCTCTCATCTCATCTCATCTCCTCTCATCTCATATAGCCTCATCTCATCTCATCACATCTCATCTCTCTCATCTCATCTCCTCTCATCTCTGTCATCTCATCCTCATATCATTGCACCTCATCAAATCTCTCTCATCTCATCTAATCTAATCGCATCTCATCTCATCTCATCCTGTACCTCTTGAAACTTGCGGTGTCGAGGTATAGATGCATGCAGACATACACACATTCATACATACATACATCCTTTACACAAAAAATTCACCAATGAAAACGAAAATAAAAATAACCACGATGCAGCAAATGATGAGTACATGGCATGTAGCAGGCAAGAGGTTTGACATCTTGATTCTGAAGAGTGGACAAAAGACGGAGGACTGTGGAGAAGGAGAAGTAAAAAGAAGAAGAAAGAGAAGAAAATAAAATAGAATGAGGGTGGGGGGAAGAAGAATACTAAAAAGAAGAAGAAGAAGAAAGAGACGAAGAAGAAGAAAAAGAAGAAGAAGAAGAAGAAGAAGAAGAAGAAGAAGAAGAAGAAGAAGAAGAAGAAGAAGAAGAAGAAGAAGAAGAAGAAGAAGACAACAAGAAGAAGAACAAGAACAAGAACAAGAAGAAGAAAAAGAACGAAGATCAAGAAAAAAAATGAAGAGGTGACAGATGAGGGTTATTAATGTATAAGAAGTAGTGCAACAGCAACAACAATTATTATAAACATATCAACTAAGTGACACCATAATTCACAATGAATGTTATGGCACCAGCCATCAAACAAACTCCACATTTTGTACAAGAGCACTCACATGGTACAGACTCTCGTTCCACTATCGTTTGTCCTCTCGTTACAACTTCGTCTGTCCTTACACTCCTCATTATTTTTATGAGTATCACTCTTCTCACAAGAATAAGAAGATTGCGTTGTCTCTCAGCAATACAATGACAGATATTGATTTGCACTCAAATAATACAATGGGAATTCGTGCTGGTCTTGGGTCGAAGCACTGCTTCTCATTAAAAATGCGTTGTCTTAATTTTGGATTGCAAGAATGTCAGTGCTGGTGGGAATTTCACGCTTGGAATTGGGAGCTGTGGTACCATAGAGGCTGGCACGTTTGCCTGCCGGTCCAGTCATCGTGCGTTCGAATCTCAATGGAGGCGGATTTTCAGATATGAGCGGGGTGAACAAAACATGTTGAGAGACATGTAGAGAGACATATGGAGAGACATGTAGAGGGGACATGTTAAGACCTTAAGATCACGACACAGGGGAGACTGCAGCCAAAGACCGCAATTCATGGCGGTAAGCATTACGCTAGGGTTTAGACACTTAGCCCGTATGGGGAAAACCATTACCAAACGCGACCAGACATTTGCGAAGCAACAGGACGAAAGACCCGTGAAACCCCACCCCCCCCCCCCCCCCCCCCAAAAAAAAAAAGGAACCCCTGGAGTGCATGCATTTTGGCCACAAAAATTTGACGTCTACGTCTAATGTCTCTATTCAGTTTATAATCTTCATTTGTTTCTTGTAGGACTTGTTCATTGGTTTATCTGTCTGTCCATGGTATTCTTTTCATTGTCCTCAGAAACCACATTTCCACAGCCATCAGATGTTTTTCAGCTTGTCTGCTCATTGTCCACGCTTCACATCCATACAAAAGTGCAGGTTCTATGTAGCTCTTCAACACTCTTTCTCTTGTTTCAATTGATATCTTTATATTGGTCAGTATGGTTTTCATCTTGCAGAAGACTGTCCAGTATAGTAACGAACATTTAAAGAAGATACATGATTGATTGGTTGCAATGTTGTATACGTATTACGCAGAAATATCAGTTGAAGAACCCTTTGGGGCCACTAAGACAGTTCATAAGTAAACACACATGTATTGTGTGGCACGTATAGAAACAGAATATACTTCTAGCGGTCCGTGATGAGCACAACACTCTGCAAAATACTTGCTAAGTGATGACAGTTCACTAAACAGCTGACGTTATTTTGTACAGGTGTATCTGTGATTGTCTATAAGTGTTCAGAATAAGATAATATAAATAGCAGTGAGCAGACATGCTAAAAAACACACCAAATGGCAGTTAAAATGTAGTGTATGTGTAAAATGTAAAGAATACCATGGACAGACAGTAAAATCAATGAGCAAGCCCTACAAGAAATAAATGACTACCTTAAATTGATTACAGAAATCGGACGTACAGAGAAATATTTTTAGCACGTTATGTGAAGACATAATCTAGAGCGACAACTGGAAAGATTAAGAGAAAAAGAACAAGAGAAAGGCAGAGAGATAAATATCTAGATGGCTTGTCCACATGGCATTATCGAGAAAAAACACAGAGCTGATCCTCGACTCTGGTGATGGTGTGAGATGCCGAAACATGATCGCCAAAGCTTATCGGCATAGAACATGATGATGACAATGAATATAAATATATGCTGCCACATTTTTTAGGTATGTCCATGATTCTCGACATTTACCATTGCTGTGCAGACAAATCAAAAGTTGAAATCAATATCGTACGACGTACCTCTATTTCTCTGTGTTTCTATATTGCGGACAAATGAAAAGTTGACATTAACATGATACGACGCGTCTATAATTCTCCGTTTTTCTATAGTGCAGACAAATAAAGAGAATTCTTTAGTTGACACCGATGCACTTACAATTTTTTAATATATTTTCCTCAGATGAAATGGAGCCACTGTCATCGAAAAGGTAATTAGACTTTAGAATACATGCTTGAAGATAGAAGACACACCAAGCCTGTGAGACGTCAGATAGTCCGTGATGGTGGAAATGACCAAGTGTTCACATGCATCCATTGTGAACGGCATTTACCGTGCG
Organism: Cepaea nemoralis; assembly: GCA_014155875.1. NCBI lineage: Eukaryota > Metazoa > Mollusca > Gastropoda > Stylommatophora > Helicidae > Cepaea > Cepaea nemoralis. The sequence continues at coordinate 12,303 of JACEFZ010001574.1, forward strand.
AATTGGTCTGTTGCCACATTCGCTATCGCCATGGGCTGTAGTTAATGTGCTCTTTTGTAGCACAATGTAACAAACTCTCGTCTGTCAAGGCGGCCAAGTGCCGTCATACATGTAGGTTATACACCAGATGAGTGTCGACGTTTCATTGACAGCTCTAAAAGAAGTTTGAAAGGTGTTCGCTTATACAATGGTAACAAATATGGCTCACCTCCAATTGCTCATTCTACTACAATGAAGCAGGAGTATGTTACAATAAGCACAGTTCTAGAACAATTGAAGTATTTAGAACATAACTGGATCGTATGTGTAGATCTTACAATGATTACCTTCTTGCTAGGCCAGCAAAGGGGATTTACCAAATATCCATGCTTTATGTGTGTATGTGGGATAGCAAGGCAAATGATACGCTCTGGACAAAGAAACAGTGGCCACTGAAGGATGAATTTAAAGTTGGAGAAAAAGAATATTGTCAACAAGTCTCTCATTAATCGAAAAAGAGTTCTTCTGCCACCATTATATATAAAGCTTGGCTTAATGAAGCAATTTGTTAAGGGACTGACCACATATGGTACTTGTTTTAATTACTTATGCAGAAAGTTTCCGGAATTGAGCATAGAAAAACTTAATGCTGGAATTGTTTATGCACCTCAAATTAGAAAGTCTGCGTGCCCCAAAGCCTTTTTAGGTGCTAATCAATACTTGTAAGCAATTTTATATCAATACATCCAGTGATGTTTAAGTGGGCTAGTCAATGAGGAAGAAAACTGGTCTCCTTCGTGTATGTATACAGTTGAGCTAAGAGATGAGCTAAGAACCGACATCAACTCTTAGCTCAACAGTATACAATGATCTTTGAATTTCTGACAAGTATGACAATTATCCAATGATCTCTCCTTATTTGTAAAGTTGATTGTGTCTGAATATGCGATACCTTCTGGGGAAAGAGAAGACTAAACGGACAGACTCAGAAAAGCAAACAAACACACACACACACAAATAAGACGATCACAGAAGAAGAGGTTAAAAACGGTAAACTCTTTAAAAAAATGAAACTAGACATAGGATGTAAAGATATTTTGGAATGTCATAAGAAATAAACTTGACAACTTATTAACAACTGGCAAATCTGATGAGAAAAGATAAGAGGAAGACAAAACGATAAATATATGACTATCTTGGCGATGTGGCTCAATAGGGCCAAGATCACAAGATTATTCTCAGACTCTAGTTAATGTGAAAGATAACATTGCCTGTTCGCTCAAGCTTATCGTCATGAAAGATGATGGTAATAATGATGATAAACATGTTTTGTTTGTGAGTTGACTTGAGTCAAGAACCGACATTACAGCACTCGGAACATGCCCATACGTGCTCCGTCCTCATCTACAACAGCCAGCGAAGAGTCCCTATACTAATGGTACCAGTTACAATCTGTTTATGTGTCCGTCTGGCCTTTCCTCGGAATTTTGAGTGTCAGTCAGATCCTCTGGTCACTCCCCGCGGCACCATTTATGTGTGGTTGGGTGGGGGATGTGTGAGTGGGTAAGGAATGTGTGGGTGGAGGATGTATGTGGGGGGATGTGTGTGTGGAGATGTGTTTATGTGTGGGGGATGTGTATTTGGGTGGGGGAGGGTGTGTGGGAGAGGAGTAGTGTGTGGGTGAGGGATGTATGGGTGAGTTATGTTTGTGTGGGTGGGGGAGCCCCGTGGTTGGGTGAGGGATGTGCGGGTGAGTGAGGTATGTGTGTGAGGGTGGGATGTGTGTTTGGCTGGGTTGTTGGGGTGTGAGAGTGTGGGTGGGTAGGTGGGGAATGTATGTGTTGATGGGTGGCTGGGGAATGTGTGGGTGTGAGTGGTTGAGGGATGAGTACTTGTGTGGGGGATGTGTGTGGAAGATGAGTGTATGGGCGGGGAATGCGTGTGTGGGTGGGGAGATGTGTGTGGGTGGGGGATGTGTGTGGGTTGGTAATGTGTCGGATGGTGGAGGGATGTGTGTGTAGGTTAGGGATGTGTTTTTGAGGGATGAGTGGTTGGGGGATAGGTGATTGGGGTGTGTAGATGGATGGGTGTATGATGTGTGGGTGGGTGCGTGTGCGAGGTTGGGGGATGGATGTGGGATATGTGTGTGGGTGGGGAGATGTGTGTGGATGGGGAATGTGTGGTGTGGTGGGAATGTGTGTGTGTGTGTGGGTGGGGAGATTGTGTTGATGGGAGAAGTGTGGGTGATGGATGTGTGTGGATGGGGGATTTGTGTGGGTGGATGATGTGTGGGATGGTGGAGGGATGTGTGTGTAGGTTAGGTATGTGTTTTTGAGGGATGAGTGGTTGGGGGATGGTGTGATTGGGATGTGTAGGTGGATGGGTGTAGGATGTGTGGGCGGGTGAGTGTTCGAGGTTGGGGGATGGGTGTGGGATATGTGTGTGGGTGGGGAGATGTATGTGGGTGGGGGAATGTATGTGTGGGTGGGTGAGGGAAGTGTGTGTGGGTGGGAGGATTGTGTGGGTGGGAGAAGTGTGGGTGATGAATGTGTGTGGATGGGTACGGGATGTATGGGTTGGCAGGGGATGTGTGGGTGGGTTGGGGAATGTGTGTTTGGCCTGAGATGTTGGGGTGTGTGGTGTTGGTGGGTGGAGGATGTATGGGGTGGGGATAGTAGGTTGGTTGGGGATGAATGGGGGATGTGTGGGTGGGGGATTGAATATATGTGTGTCTGGGGGTGTGGGATGTGTGTGGGTAGGTGGGGGGAATGTGTGTGTGTGTGTGCGTGTGGTGGATATGTGGTGGGTGGGGGTTGTATGAGGTGGGTGCGGGATGTGTCTCATAACATGGTAATATGCATTGTTTATGTTTACAACATTCATTTGACAATGTTTTTTCCTATGCGAATGTATCATGCACTATTGATGAACGAAAGATGAGTGCTTGAAACAGCTGAATGTAAGACGGGCCTACGTGCCCAGTTTGTAACCCTTCGAAAATAAAGATCAATCAATCAATCAATCAATCAATCAATCAATCAATCAATCAATCAATCAATCAATCACCCATTCTCTCTAAGCCGTGATGACCTAACAGCTCTTCTGCACTATGCACACGATTCCAATGGGCTGTGTGATTTCAGTATAATGAGCATTTTCTACGATTGTTAGTGATACGAAGAGATTGAATGCAAAACAAGTAAATAAGTCAGCACTTTTAGCATAACAATCAGTGAATTAACTGATCAGACCATCTGAACAGACTTCAAATCTACCAGAAAAGATCTTGGTATAAAAGGAAGACTGATAAAAAGATGCATTACGGCGTCATGGACATCAGCGGTCATACCATTGTATGAAACCCAGCGCCAGGAGCCGGCTTCCAAATCTCCCGCAGCTGTATTTCAAACGCGGTATGCGGGATTGAGAACTGCGAAATGGTAATCTCTTCGCTACAGAGCGGCTTGTTGATGATTAGTTGGTTGGTTGGTTGGTTGGTTGGGTGGTTGGTTAGTTGGTTGGTTGATTGGTTGGTTGGTTGGTTAGTTGGTTGGTTGGTTGGTTAGTTGGTTGGTTGGTTGGTTGGTTGGTTGGTTGGGTGGTTGGTTGGTTGGTTGGTTAGTTGGTTGGTTGGTTGGTTGGTTGGTTAGTTGGTTGGTTGGTTGGTTAGTTAGTTGGTTGGTTGGTGGATGGTTAGTTGGTTAGTTGGTTGGTTGGTTGGTTGGGTGGATGGTTAGTTGGTTGGTTGGTTAGTTGGTCGGTTGGTTGGCTGGTTGGTTGTTTGGTTGGTTAGTTGGTTGGTTGGTTAGTTGGTTGGTTGGTTGATTGGTTGGTTGGTTGGCTGGTTGGTTGGTTGGGTGGTTGGTTGGTTGGTTGGTAGGTTGGGTGGTTGGTTAGTTGGTTGGTTGGTTAGTTGGTTGGTTGGTTGGTTGGCTGGTTGGCTGGTTGGTTGGTTGGTTAGTTGGTTGGTTGGTTGGTTGGGTGGTTGGTTAGTTGGTTGGTTGGTTGGTTGGTTGGTTGGCTGGTTGGTTGGTTGATTGGGTGGTTGGTTAGTTGGTTGGTTGGTTGGTTGGGTGGGTGGTTGGTTGGTTAGTTGTTTGGTTGGTTGGTTGGCTGGTTGGTTGGTTGGTTGGTTGGTTGGGTGGTTGGTTAGTTGGTTGGTTGGTTGGCTGGTTGGTTGGTTGGTTGGTTGAGTGGTTGGTTAGTTGGTTGGTTGGTTAGTTGGTTGGTTGGTTGGTTGGTTGGTTGGTTGGGTGGTTGATTGGCTGGTTGGTTGGTTGGTTGGTTGGTTGGTTGGTTGGTTGGTTATTTGCATATCCTTTACATGATGTCGCAGTTAACCCTATCATTTCTGGCTGTTTGTGATTTCTTGGCAAGTTTACGATCAGTAGTTTCCCTTTGCTTTCTGAACGACCGACACTCATAATATTTTATAAAAACCAACACACGGCGGTCTGCTGCCAAATCATCCGCAGCTGTTGTTAATAATAATTTTAAAAACTGAAATAAATAGTACGCCTTTGCTCGCCTTCTGCTAAGTGGGAAATCGATTGGCAACCTAGTTCCGTGTATTTAGGCCTACAAAATGTGATGTCCTGTCACATTACAGGTCCATCGCATAGCAGGAAACCATCTCATGACAAATTTAATGTTTATTTAGTTGTAAGTAAAGAATTTGTCTAACAGTGTTTCTTCCATCTGCAGGTTTTCCCGAGGTAACAGATACATCACGTCCATCAACGGTTACAACCTGGAGAACAAGACTTTCATCAGTGAATATGCATGACAATGCTAAATAGAACAAGACTTTCATCAGTGAATATGAATGGCAATCCTAAATAGATACTTGAACCAATGCCGAAGACAGATATTTCATTCTCAAACGCAGAGTACATCTTTAGCAATGATTCACGGGCAGGCAGTTCTCTCAAAAACGCCAAGTATATTTTTAACAATGATTCACAGGCAGAAAATTCTTTGATAAATGCAAAATACATCATTAACAATGATTCATGGGCACACAATTCATTCATAAACACGAAATAGATCTTTTCACAGACAGACATTTCATTCACAAACGTCATGTAGAATCTTTAACAACGATATGAATGAGGTGACTTCATTCTAAAAAGTAAAGTAGAACTTTAATAATGATAAACGGGCAGATATTTCATTCTAAAAAAGAAAATACCCTTAGACATTATTCGAAGGAACACATTTCATAATTAAAATGTAGAGTGGATCTTTAATAATGATTAAAGAAAAGACATTTCATTGTAAAATACACAAAATATATAATTCAATAGATGAAGGGGCAATAAATTTCTTTGTAAAATACAGAGTAGATCGTTGAACGAACGAACGAACGAACGAACGAACAGACTTTATTTTCAAAGGGTAACAAATTGGGCACGCAGGCCCGTCTTACATTCGGCCCTTCCAATCACTCATCTTTCTTTCATGAACAGTGCATAGGAAAAAAACATTGTCACATGAATTTTGTAAACATAAACAATGCATATTACTATGTTATAAGACAC
>JACEFZ010001575.1:0-14922 GCA_014155875.1 Cepaea nemoralis
GTTTAGAGGGTTTTTTCTTAGCTTATCACAATCTTTTGTCATGTGGTTGATTGTAGAGGGTTGTTTTTTAGCTGATCACAACTTATGTATGTGGTTTTATTGTAGAGGGTTTTTTTTTTAGCTTGATCACAATCTTATGTCATGGTGTTTTATTGTAGAGGGGTTTTTAGCTTATCACAATCTTATGTCATGATGGTTGATTGAGAGGGTTTTCTTAGCTTATCACAATCTTATGTCATGATGGTTGATTGTAGAGGGTTGTTTCTTAGCTTATCACAATCTTATGTCATGGTGTTTGATTGTAGAGGGTTGTTTCTTAGCTTGATCACAATCTTATGTCATGGGTTGATTGTAGAGGGTTTTTTTCTTAGCTTGATCACAATCTTATGTCATGGTGGTTGATTGTAGAGGGTTCGTTTCTAGCTTGATCACAATCTTATGTCATGATGGTTGATTGTAGAGGGTCATTTCTTAGCTTGATCACAATCTTATGTCATGATGCTTGATTGTAGAGGGTATTTTCTTGCTTGATCACAATATTATGTCATGATGGTTGATTGTAGAGGGTTGTTTCTTAGCTTGATCACAATCTTATGTCATGATGGTTGATTGTAGAGGGTTGTTTCTTAGCTTGATCACAATCTTATGTCATGGTGGTTGATTGTAGAGGGTTGTTTCTTAGCTTGATCACAATCTTATGTCATGATGGTTGATTGTAGAGGGTTGTTTCTTTGCTTGATCACAATCTTATGTCATGGTGGTTGATTGTAGAGGGTTGTTTCTTAGCTTGATCACAATCTTATGTCATGATGGTTGATTGTAGAGGGTTGTTTCTTTGCTTGATCACAATCTTATGTCATGATGGTTGATTGTAGAGGGTTGTTTCTTAGCTTGATCACAATCTTATGTCATGGTGGTTGATTGTAGAGGGTCGTTTCTTAGCTTGATCACAATCTTATGTCATGATGGTTGATTGTAGAGGGTCATTTCTTAGCTTGATCACAATCTTATGTCATGATGGTTGATTGTAGAGGGTCATTTCTTAGCTTGATCCAATCTTATGTCATGATGGTTGATTGCAGAGGGTTGTTTCTTAGCTTAATCACAGTCTTATGTCATGATGGTTGATTGTAGAGGGTTGTTTCTTAGCTTGATCACAATCTTATGTCATGATGGTTGATTGTAGAGGGTTGTTTCTTAGCTTAATCACAGTCTTATGTCATGGTGGTTGATTGTAGAGGGTCGTTTCTTAGCTTGATCACAATCTTATGTCATGATGGTTGATTGTAGAGGGTTGTTTCCTAGCTTGATCACAATCTTATGTCATGATGGTTGATTGTAGAGGGTTGTTTCTTAGCTTAATCACAGTCTTATGTCATGGTGGTTGATTGTAGAGGGTTGTTTCTTAGCTTAATCACAGTCTTATGTCATGATGGTTGATTGTAGAGGGTTGTTTCTTAGCTTGATCACAGTCTTATGTCATGGTGGTTGATTGTAGAGGGTCGTTTCTTAGCTTGATCACAATCTTATGTCATGATGGTTGATTGTAGAGGGTTGTTTTCCTAGCTTGATCACAATCTTATGTCATGTATGGTTTGATTGTAGAGGGTTGTTTCTTTGCTTAATCACAGTCTTATGTCATGATGGTTGATTGTAGAGGGTTGTTTCTTAGCTTGATCACAATCTTATGTCATGATGGTTGATTGTAGAGGGTTGTTTCTTTGCTTAATCACAGTCTTATGTCATGATGGTTGATTGTAGAGGGTTGTTTCTTAGCTTGATCACAATCTTATGTCATGGTGGTTGATTGTAGAGGGTCCGTGAATACTGAATCCCAGGCCAGCAGCCTAGTGGTTGACCCAGAAACACATGTGACATAGACCTTCTAGACTGTGAGATGCCTGCCTGTATGTTATCGGGGCTTGTATGGGAAGCCAAGAATAGTAACAATGTAACCACCCAGGCATGTCGTCGGAGGCCACTAAAACTGGCTATCTCATGGCGTAACAAACACTTCAGCTGGAAAATTCAGTAACTATGATGAAGACTACAAAGGGCTTAGCTTTGTTGGTTCATGGCTTATGCTGCATTGAGAGATGGAAGGCTTTGTTGGTTCATGGCTTATGCTGCATTGAGAGATGGAAGGCTGAAGGGCGAGATAGCTGCTATAGTGTGTTTTTTTTTGGTTGCCTCAATATAAAATTCAATATCTCAGTAACGGGCTGAGATAAAATGATGAGATTTAGTATATAACGTTATAATTATGTCCACCCAACAAAAAATTTTTGTTCTGGAGATTTTACAGCAGATTTTAAAGTTAGCTTATATACGGTATATTAATTATGACTTAAAGATTACGTCCATGATTTTAAGTTTTACAGTTTCACCAAGACTCGACCCACATTATTCAAAATTTTCACGTGACTTTCGTTTTGAAACAAACAGCGCGAAGATTCAGAGGCGTCTCCAAATGTGGGTTTTTTCATGAAACGTGATTATATAAATAAACTAGCTGACAAGGCCCGGTTTCTGGTGGAAATCAATCAATCAATCAATCAATCAATCTATCTATCTATCTATCTATCTATCTATCTATCTATCTATCAGCCTGCCTGCCGGCCCGACCACCCACCCACCGACAGACCGACCGACCTACCGATATCTATCTATCTATCTATCTATCTATCTATCTATCTATCTATCTATCTATCTAATCTATCTGTCTGTCTGCCGACCCACTCACCCACCCACCGACCGACCGATCCACCCCCTCAGCCAGCCAGCCAGCCATCCATCCACCCACCTATCTTTCTGCCTACCTACCTACCTACCTACCTACCGTTCTGTCTGTCTGTCCGGGCCGCGTCATTCATTTTATTCGGAGACTGCCGAGGGTCGTCGCTGGAGCTACGGAGTTCGTGCTTTGTGCGACGCTTTCCGCGCTGCGGAAAGAAACTGAGCCATATGGGATAAAAACCCTGTGCAATGCAGCCGATTGTGTCGACTGTAAGCTACTTCTGTGATTGCACCCACTCCCATACGAATCCAGATACGCCTTTGTTTGTCATCTGGATTTGCAGGTCCTCATTACCGTAAACATAACTTTTTTAACAAGAAATCACTAGTTGTTAAGCAAAACATCAAAGGAATGATGCCGCTTTTAATGATTTAAGTTGTTTTTGGACCTATCAAAGACATATTCCTTGGGTGGGGGTAAATATAAGACGGCTGGAAAAATTTCATAACGATGCAACAGATAGTTTTCAAAATAATTGATCTTGAATGACGGCATAAATTTCCGGACAGACTATAGTAAGGACACATGCAACATTGAAGAGCATGGGGGAGATCCAGAGAGACCGGTAGTGAGACGTGTTTGGGAATGTCCAGTCTTAGATCTGATCATATTGTGGGACATGATTACTGATTAATGATGTTTCTCTGTACATTTCTGTGTAGGTTCTGGTTCTTTGGCAGCCATGGCAGTCTTTGAAGATGGGTTCAAACCAGATATGACTGTAAGTACTTCTTGATAAACTTTCTCAGCTTTTGCATGTCCGTGTCTTTCCATCAGCAGACAGCTACCCCCCACCCCCAGCAGATGGTGTTGTACAGGGGTCAGTCGGTGAATGTGTCACAACATAAACTGTGGCATGTTAGTTGTACAGGGGTCAGTCAGTGATTGTGTCACAACATACAACTATCACCTGTTAGTTGTACAGGGGTCAGTCAGTGAATGTGTCACAACATAAACTGTGGTATGTTGTACAGGGGTCAGTCGGTGAATGTGTCACAACATACAACTGTGGCATGTTGTACAGGGGTCAGTCAGTCAATGTGTCACAACATACAACTATCACATGTTAGTTGTACAGGGGTCAGTCAGTGAATGTGTCACAACATACAACTGTGGCATGTTGTACAGGGGTCAGTCAGTGAATGTGTCACAACATACAACTGTGGCATGTTGTACAGGGGTCAGTCGGTGAATGTGTCACAACATACAACTGTCACATGTTAGTTGTACAGGGATCAGTCAGTGAATGTGTCACAACATAAACTGTGGCATGTTAGTTGTACAGGGGTCAGTCGGTGAATGTGTCACAACATACAACTGTGGCATGTTGTACAGGGTCAGTCAGTGAATGTGTCCACAACATAAACTGTGGCATGTTGTACAGGGGTTCAGTCGGTGAATGTGTCACAACATACAACTGTGGCATGTTGTACAGGGGTCAGTCAGTGAATGTGTCACAAAATACAACTGTGGCATGTTAGTTGTACAGGGGTCAGTCAGTGAATGTGTCACAACATAAACTGTGGCATGTTGTACAGGGGTCAGTCAGTGAATGTGTCACAACATAAACTGTGGCATGTTGTACAGGGGTCAGTCAGTGAATGTGTCACAACATAAACTGTGGCATGTTGTACAGGGGTCAGTCAGTGAATGTGTCACAACATACAACTGTGGCATGTTGTACAGGGGTCAGTCAGTGAATGTGTCACAACATACAACTGTGGCATGTTGTACAGGGGTCAGTCAGTGAATGTGTCACAACATACAACTATCACATGTTGTACAGGGGTCAGTCGGTGAATGTGTCACAACATACAACTGTGGCATGTTGTACAGGGGTCAGTCGGTGAATGTGTCACAACATAAACTGTGGCATGTTAGTTGTACAGGGGTCAGTCAGTGATTGTGTCACAACATATAACTATCGCATGTTAGTTGTACAGGGGTCAGTCAGTGAATGTGTCACAACATAAACTGTGGTATGTTGTACAGGGGTCAGTCGGTGAATGTGTCACAACATACAACTGTGGCATGTTAGTTGTAAAGGGGTCAGTCAGTGAATGTGTCACAACATAAACTGTGGCATGTTAGTTGTACAGGGGTCAGTCAATGTGTCACAACATACAACTATCACATGTTAGTTGTACAGGGGTCAGTCAGTGAATGTGTCACAACATACAACTGTGGCATGTTAGTTGTACAGGGGTCAGTCAATGTGTCACAACATACAACTATCACGTTAGTTGTACAGGGGTCAGTCAGTGAATGTGTCACAACATCCAACTGTGGCATGTTGTACAGGGGTCAGTCAGTGAATGTGTCACAACATACAACTGTGGCATGTTGTACAGGAGTCAGTCGGTGAATGTGTCACAACATACAACTATCACATGTTGTACAGGGGTCAGTCAGTGAATGTGTCACAACATAAACTGTGGCATGTTAGTTGTACAGGGGTCAGTCGGTGAATGTGTCACAACATACAACTGTGGCATGTTGTACAGGGGTCAGTCAGTGAATGTGTCACAACATAAACTGTGGCATGTTGTACAGGGGTCAGTCGGTGAATGTGTCACAACATACAACTGTGGCGTGTTAGTTGTACAGGGGTCAGTCAGTGAATGTGTCACAAAATACAACTGTGGCATGTTAGTTGTACAGGGGTCAGTCAGTGAATGTGTCACAACATAAACTGTGGCATGTTGTACAGGGGTCAGTCAGTGAATGTGTCACAACATAAACTGTGGCATGTTGTACAGGGGTCAGTCAGTGAATGTGTCACAACATACAACTGTGGCATGTTGTACAGGGGTCAGTCAGTAAATGTGTCACAACATACAACTGTGGCATGTTGTACAGGGGTCAGTCAGTGAATGTGTCACAACATACAACTGTGGCATGTTGTACAGGGGTCAGTCGGTGAATGTGTCACAACATACAACTGTGGCATGTTGTACAGGGGTCAGTCGGTGAATGTGTCACAACATAAACTGTGGCATGTTAGTTGTACAGGGGTCAGTCAGTGATTGTGTCACAACATACAACTGTGGCATGTTAGTTGTACAGGGGTCAGTCAGTGAATGTGACACAACATAAACTGTGGCATGTTAGTTGTACAGGGGTCAGTCAGTGAATGTGTCACAACATACAACTGTGGCATGTTAGTTGTACAGGGGTCAGTCAGTGAATGTGTCACAACATACAACTGTGGCTTGTTGTACAGGGGTCAGTCAGTGAATGTGTCACAACATACAACTGTGGCTTGTTGTACAGGGGTCAGTCAGTGAATGTGTCACAACATACAACTGTGGCTTGTTGTACAGGGGTCAGTCAGTGAATGTGTCACAACATACAACTGTAGCATGGTCCTTGTAGGGTGTTGCCATCAACCCTAACTTTGTATTGGTTTGTTTGGCAAGTTTATGTTCAGTAGTTTGCCATGGCCTCCAGAACAAGAAGTCAGAATTGATGACTAACTGACCGTGGTGTAGGGAATTGCTAATGACTGTTGATGTGATGCCAATGTCTGTTGATGTGATGTCAATGTCTGTTGATGTGATGCCAATGTCTGTTGATGTGATGCCAATGTCTGTTTATGTAATGTCAATGTCTGTTTATGTGATGTCAATGTCTGTTTATGTGATGCCAATGTCTGTTTATGTGATGCCAATGTCTGTTGGTGTTGCATCTATGTCTGTTGATGTGATGCCAATGTCTGTTGATGTGATGCCAATGTCTGTTGGTGTTGCATCTATGTCTGTTGATGTGATGCCAATGTCTGTTGATGTGATGCCAATGTCTGTTGATGTGATGCCAATGTCTGTTGGTGTTGCATCTATGTCTGTTGATGTGATGCCAATGTCTGTTGATGTGATTCAATGTTTGTTGATGTGATGCTGATGTCTGTTGGTGTTGCATCTATGTCTGTTGATGTGATGCCAATGTCTTGATGTGATGCCAATGTCTGTTGATGTGATGCCAATGTCTGTTGGTGTTGCATCTATGTCTGTTGATGTGATGCCAATGTCTTGATGTGATGCCAATGTCTGTTGGTGTTGCATCTATGTCTGTTGATGTGATGCCAATGTCTGTTGATGTGATGCCAATGTCTGTTGGTGTTGCATCTATGTCTGTTGATGTGATGCCAATGTCTTGATGTGATGCCAATGTCTGTTGATGTGATTCAATGTTTGTTGATGTGATGCTGATGTCTGTTGATGTGATGCTGATGTCTGTTGATGTGATGCCAATGTCTGTTGATGTGATGCCAATGTCTGTTGATGTGATGCCGATGTCTGTTTATGTGATGCTGATGTTTGTTTATGTGATGTTTGATGTGATGGCGATGTCTGTTGATGTGATGCTGATGTCTGTTGATGTGATGCTGATGTCTGTTGATGTGATGCCGATGTCTGTTGATGTGATGCCAATGTCTGTTGATGTGATGCAGATGTCTGTTTATGTGATGCAGATGTCTGTTTATGTGATGTCGATGTCTGTTTGTTTGATGTGATGGCGATGTCTGTTGATGTGATGCTGATGAATGTTGATGTGATGCTGATGTCTGGTGATGTGATGCTGATGTCTGGTGATGTGATGCTGATGTCTGGTGATGTGATGCCAATGTCTGTTGGTGTTGCACCAATGTCTTTTGATGTGATGCTAATGTTTGTTGATGTGATGTTTGATGTGGTGCAAATGTCTGTTGATGTGATGCCAATGTCTTTTACAGAGAGAGGAGGCTATGAAGCTGGTCAGGGATGCCATTGCTGCAGGCATCTTCAATGACCTTGGCTCTGGTAGCAACATCGACCTGTGTGTCATCACCCAGGGGAAGGTGGAGTACATCAGACCACACGAGATCGCCAGCCAGAGAGGGGTCAAGTATGTATCAGTTTCATTACACCAGTCGGTGCAATGTGGGCACATAGCAACTATTATAATGGTGTTGTGTTTACATTTCTCGTGTCAGTAAAATATGTGGTTCGGGCCTGAATGTCAGTTTGTCCTGGGACAGTGCAATATACAGGATAGCTGTTAAATCTGGGACTGTGCAATGTGCAGGCTGGCTTTTAAATCTGGGACAGTGCAATATGCAGGCTAGCTGTTAACTCTGGGATAGTGCAATGTACAGGCTAGCTGTTAAATCTGGGATAGTGCAATGTACAGGCTGGCTGTTAAATCTGGGATAGTGCAATGTACAGGCTGGCTGTTAACTCTGGGATAGTGCAATGTACAGGCTGGCTGTTAAATCTGGGATAGTACAATGTACAGGCTGGCTGTTAACTCTGGGATAGTACAATGTACAGGCTAGCTGTTAAATCTGGGATAGTACAATGTACAGGCTGGCTGTTAACTCTGGGATAGTACAATGTACAGGCTAGCTGTTAAATCTGGGATAGTACAATGTACAGGCTGGCTGTTAAATCTGAGATAGTGCAATGTACAGGCTGGCTGTTAACTCTGGGATAGTACAATGTACAGGCTGGCTGTTAAATCTGGGATAGTACAATGTACAGGCTAGCTGTTAAATCTGGGACAGTGCAATGTACAGGCTGGGTGTAAAATCTGATCTCTCATAGATACCTGTTGCTACAGGGGAGGTAAGAATCTGGGCCACTGGATAGCAGAGGCATGATCTCTAACTACTCGGCTGTTCGCCTCTTGTACTTGCCGCTAGTGTGATGGTGTTACTGGCAGTTGTGCTACAGCCATTGATTATTAAAAGGGTTAAAGACGAGGGATTCAACTTTCTTGCACCAGGTCTTACCACATATAGCTTCATCTCTCTGCAGAACTGCAAGCCACCTGCAGAGAACTTTGTACACAGCACAGACTCTGTGGCTCCAGCCATGACCCCAGGGGTTGCGGGACAGTTGCACTCGTGGTCTGAACCATGACCCCCAGGGGTTGCGGGACAGTTGCACTCGTGGTCTGAACCATGACCCCCAGGGGTTGTGGGACAGTTGCACTCGTGGTCTGAACCATGACCCCAGGGGTTGCGGGACAGTTTGCACTCGTGGTCTGAACCATGACCCCAGGGGTTGTGGGACAGTTGCACCCGTGGTCTGAACCATGACCCCCAGGGGTTGCGGGACAGTTGCACCCGTGGTCTGAACCATGACCCCCAGGGGTTGTGGGACAGTTGCACTCGTGGTCTGAACCATGACCCCAGGGGTTGCGGGACAGTTGCACTCGTGGTCTGAACCATGACCTCAGGGGTTGTGGGACAGTTGCACTCGTGGTCTGAACCATGAACTCTGTGCCTCCAGCAATGACCCCCAGGGGTTGTAGGACAGTTGCACTCGTGGTCTGAACCATGAACTCTGTAGCTCCAGCCAGGGGCCTCTGGAATAATTGCACACATGGACTGACCTGTGCGGTCAAAAACCTCACCTCACAACATCAGAGCTTGAGACACACGGCTTGACCACTCTGACACAGTGAAACCCACAGCCTGTGTTGCTTGTTTATTGTTGTTGTTGTCTAGTAGTGTAGGGAGTGGCCAGCAGGCGCTACGGAAGTAGAAATTCAACAATAAATTCATGACTACCCTCATCCTATCTATACCGATGGCTCAGTGTTGTGAGAGGCAAAAAACAATTGCCTTGGAATTTAAAACACAGCCAGTGGTCAATGTATAGTAAAGGAGAGCTTGGCATATGAGACCACAACCTCAGGGCTGAGAATGAAGGTGGAGGCGGTTACTGCAGCTGTCTTCTAGTTAGGAAACAAACTGTATTTACATGTTGTAATTGTAACTGACTCACTAAGCATGCTCACAAAGATGAAGACTGCCGTGCTTCGTGCAGAATGGCATGCGTCAATTCAGAGGACGCGGGTTGTGAGTATTTGCTGGATCTTTTCTCCAGGACACTCTGGTATTGTTATGAGTGGTCTCAGGGTATGGTGTTCGCCCCGAGTGCTGGAGGTCCCGGGTTCACGCCCCTGTGAGAACCGGGATTTTGTCACATGGACTTCTGGTAACAAAATTTCCCCTGGTCTCTGGGTAGTGAGATGAGACACCCGTGTGTATTGTTGCGCACGTAAAACATACCTTGGCAGTTGAAAATCGAAAAAGAGTAGTCTAACGGCACTGCCCGAGCAAAATTTCGAGTTAAAAATCTACCCAAAGTATTTCAGGATCCTTGCCGGTGCTACAGAGTTCGTGCACTGAGCTGAGCTTCTCCGGACTCAAGGCTTGAGTTGGGAGTAGAACAGAGCACTTAAAGGTTACACCCGTGTGCCGTGATGATCCGTCAACTAAACTAAACTAAGCAGACAAATTGGCTGGTGCCGCATCATTAAGGGGTGATTTTATGCATGATAAGGCAGATTTGGTGAAGGCCATCTGGTAGCATGTGAATAATGCAGAAGAACAGACTATCATGATCTGGAGAGAATGCAGCAGCAAACGGTGGTCATTAAACACACAGAGTAGTGTTTGGCACTCGTTGCAGTGAGACTAGGGAAGTAGAGACTAGAGGATGCACCACATCTATGTGACTTGTGCAGCATGGTTGTGTCAACCAGCCCACCACATGGATGTGACTTGTGCAGCATGGTTGTACCAACCAGTCCACCACATGGATGTGACTTGTGCAGCATGGTTGTGCCAACAAGCCCACCACATGGTTGTGATTTGTGCAGCATGGTTGTACCAACCAGCCCACCACATGGCTGTGACTTGTGCAGCATGGTTGTGCCAACCAGCCCACCACATCTATGTGACTTGTGCAGCATGGTTGTGTCAACCAACCCACCACAGGAAGGTGACTTGTGCAGCATGGTTGTGCCAACCAGCCTATCACAGTAAGATTACTTGTGCAGCATGGTTGTGCCAACCAGCCCACCACATCTATGTGACTTGTGCAGCATGGTTGTGCCAACCAGCCCACCACATCTATGTGACTTGTGCAGCATGGTTGTGCCAACCAGCCTATCACAGTAAGATTACTTGTGCAGCATGGTTGTGCCAACCAACCCACCACAGGAAGGTGACTTGTGCAGCATGGTTGTGCCAACCAGCCCACCACAGGAAGGTGACTTGTGCAGCATGGTTGTGCCAACCAGCCCACCATCGGAAGGTGACTTGTGCAGCATGGTTGTGCCAACCAGCCCACCACAGGAAGGTGACTAGTGCAGCATGGTTGTGTCAACCAACCCACCACAGGAAGGTGACTTGTGCAGCATTGTTGTGCCAACCAGCCCACCACATCTATGTGACTTGTGCAGCATGGTTGTGCCAACCAGCCCACCACATCTATGTGACTTGTGCAGCATGGTTGTGTCAACCAGCCCACCACAGGAAGGTGACTTGTGCAGCATGGTTGTGCCAACCAGCCCACCACATCTATGTGACTTGTGCAGCATGGTTGTGCCAACCAGCCCACCACATCTATGTGACTTGTGCAGCATGGTTGTGCCAACCAACCCACCACATCTATGTGACTTGTGCAGCACGGTTGTGCCAACCAACCCACCACAGGAAGGTGACTTGTGCAGCATGGTTGTGCTAACCAGCCCACCACAGGAAGGTGACTTGTGCAGCATGGTTGTGCCAACCAGCCCACCACATCTATGTGACTTGTGCAGCATGGTTGTGCCAACCAGCCTATCACAGTAAGATGACTTGTGCAGCATGGTTGTGCCAACCAGCCCACCACATCTATGTGACTTGTGCAGCATGGTTGTGCCAACCAGCCCACCACATGAAGGGTGGACTTGTGCAGCTATGGTTGTGTCAACCAGCCCACCACAGGAAGGTGACTTGTGCATCATGGTTGTCCCAACCAGACCACCACAGGAAGGTGACTTGTGCAGCATGGTTGTGCCAACCAGCCCACCACATGAAGGTGACTTGTGCAGCATGGTTGTGTCAACCAACCCACCACATCTATGTGACTTGTGCAGCATGGTTGTGCCAACCAGCCCACCACATGAAGGTGACTTGTGCAGCATGGTTGTGTCAACCAACCCACCACAGGAAGGTGACTTGTGCAGCATGGTTGTGTCAACCAACCCACCACAGGAAGGTGACTTGTGCAGCATGGTTGTGTCAACCAACCCATCACAGGAAGGTGACTTGTGCAGCATGGTTGTGCCAACCAGCCCACCACAGGAAGGTGACTTGTGTAGCATGGTTGTGTCAACCAACCCCCACAGGAAGATGACTTGTGCAGCATGGTTTGTGCCAACCAGCCCACCACAGGAAGGTGACTTGTGCAGCATGGTTGTGCCAACCAGCCCACCACATCTATGTGACTTGTGCAGCATGGTTGTGCCAACCAGCCCACCACATCTATGGACTTGTGCAGCATGGTTGTGTCAACCAACCCACCACAGGAAGGTGACTTGTGCAGCATGGTTGTGCCCAAACCCGCCCACCACATCTATGTGGGCTTGTGCAGCATGGTTTGCCAACCAGCCCACCACATCTATGTGAACTTGTGCAGCATGGTTGTGTCAACCAGCCCACCACAGGGAAAGGGGACTTGTGCAGCATGGTTGTGCCAACCAGCCCACCACATCTATGTGACTTGTGCAGCATGGTTGTGCCAACCAGCCCACCACATCTATGTGACTTGTGCAGCATGGTTGTGCCAACCAGTCCACCACATCTATGTGACTTGTGCAGCATGGTTGTGCCAACCAGCCCACCACAGGAAGGTGACTTGTGCAGCATGGTTGTGCCCAAACCCCCCACTACAGAAGGTGACTTGTGCAGCATGGTTGTGTCACCAACCCACCACAGGAAGGTGACTTGTGCAGCATGGTTGTGCCAACCAGCCCACCACAGCTTGTGACTTGTGCAGCATGGTTGTGCAACCACCCACCACATCTATGTGACTTGTGCAGCATGGTTGTGCAACCAGCCCACCACATCTATGTGACTTGTGCAGCATGGTTGTGCCAACCAGCCCACCAAAGGAAGGTGACTTGTGCAGCATGGTTGTGCCAACCAGCCCACCACATCTATGTGACTTGTGCAGCATGGTTGTGCCAACCAGCCCACCACATCTATGTGACTTGTGCATCATGGTTGTGCCAACCAGCCCACCACATCTATGTGACTTGTGCAGCATGGTTGTGCCAACCAGCCCACCACAGGAAGGTGACTTGTGCAGCATGGTTGTGCCAACCAACCCACCACAGGAAGGTGACTTGTGCAGCATGGTTGTGTCAACCAGCCCACCACAGGAAGGTGACTTGTGCAGCATGGTTGTGTCAACCAGCCCACCACAGGAAGGTGACTTGTGCAGCATGGTTGTGCCCAAACCCGCCCCACAGGAAGGTGAATTGTGCAGCATGGTTGTGTCAACCAACCCACTACAGGAAGGTGACTTGTGCAGCATGGTTGTGCCAACCAACCCACTACAGAAGGTGACTTGTGCAGCATGGTTTGTGTCACCAACCCACCACAAGTGACTTGTGGCATGGTTGTGCCCCACCCCACCACATTAGTGACTTGTGCAGCATGGTTGTGCCAACCAGCCCACCACAGGAAGGTACTTGTGCAGCATGGTTGTCCCAAACCAGCCCACCACAAAAGGTGACTTTTTCAGCTGGTTGTGTCAACCACCCCAACCACAGAAAGGTGACTTGTGCAGCATGGTTTGTCCCAACCAGCCCACTACAGAAAGGTGACTTGTGCAGCATGGTTGTCCCAAAAACCAGCCCACCACAGGAAGGTGACTTGTGCAGCATGGTTGTGTCAACCAACCCACCACAGGAAGGTGACTTGTGCAGCATGGTTGTGTCAACCACCCACCACGGGAAAGGTGACTTGGGGCAGCAGGGGTTTGTCCCAAACCAGCCCACCACAAAAGGGTGACTTGTGCAGCAGGTTGTCCCAAACCCAAACCCACCACGGGAAAAGGTGACTTGTGCAGTTTGGGTTTTTTCCCTTTTAGTTACCTTTCATCTAATATTCAGACATGAATTTTCTCATCCATCCTAACAGGCAAGGCAGATACCTGTACAAGAGAGGAACGACCGCAGTGCTGTCTACAGAAGTCAAGAAAGTGGAGTTTGACATCATCGGGACGGAAGTCAGGCGACATCAACCAATGGACACACAGTAGACTCTACTTGGTCCATCTTGCTTTGGATTTAATTGTGGATGTTCATCTTTTTCGAATGTTTCATGAACAGTCTTGTGTTTCATGAACAGTGTATGTATGTGGGTGTGTGTGTCTTATCAGCACATCATTTGTCATCTCAGTGAGCCGCAAGTGGTGTGTAGACAGGATTGTGTACAAGGCTTGATTCTTGTATGGAATTCTAAGTGGTAGAACTGAAAGTCTGGGGTTCGGTCTCTTGATGCATCACCATGCCTGTAATCATCTACAGTTTGAGTTGAGGTGATCTTTGTGGATAGGAGTAACTTCATGAAAAACAACATGAAATGGAGAGAAAATGTGTAGATGTTCTAGAACATTCTCTTTTTTTCATTAGAGTCCAAGCCAAGTGTACGCATTTGTCCCACTCACATCATTGTGTGGTTGTCCCACTCACATCATTGTTTGGTTGTCTCTGTGGGAATAAAATACATCACATTTTCTGTGTGTCATTCGTTGACAAGCAAACATTACATTTTTGTCTCGATGAATGATTGACGTTTTGTTTTTCCATTGTTTTAATCTGTTCTGTTATTTCACAAAGAAATAAATGAATATTGATTGTATCCTAGTGTTGCAGTTGATTTGATTTCATCCAACCATTACAATTTCATTATCCTAATATTACAATTTGCCTGTCTCTCTGGTCTAGTGGTTACACGACTTTCTCCGTCATCCCATATATTCTCGTGAGTAATGTGATGTGCGTGAGAACCAGTAGTGGTTCTCTCCGCATTGGCAACTTACGGGGTATGTGAGCCGGTCGCTCATCAATGGCAAACTACTGAGCATAATCTTGCCAAAAAATCAACAATCGGCTGAAAGATGCTGATGTTGATAGCAATGTCCTGTACAGGATATTAAAACTATTATAATCAATTCAACGAGAAACAGATGCATGCTACAACCCAACCACCATCATAAACAGCAAAAGAGGTATAACATAATTTAACCCCCAACAAAAAACTAGCAAGGTGAGCAGAATACTTCAAAAACTACTTACCC
>JACEFZ010001576.1:0-28856 GCA_014155875.1 Cepaea nemoralis
TTTGAAAAAGGGGAAAAAACCCCCAAAAGGGGGGGAAAGTGATTAATTTTAGCACTAGAATTTACGTACACAGGGAGTGCTGGTGTACTTGGGGAAGTGACACAAAGACTAACAGCAGAGTCTTCACTTTATGTTGGGTGACAGACAGCAACGTGTCCACAAGTACAAGATGCCTACTTTAATGGAATATATTGAAGCAGGTGAACGAATAGGCCGAAAGGTAAAGAGTTACAGGAGTATGCCGAAGCAAAAGAACAGAAACGATTGAAAGAGACCAAAGACAAGCTGAAAGAGAACAGAGACGGGAAGAAAAGGTAGCTGAAGACAAGGTCTACAGGAAGTGAAATTAGCTGAAAGGGAAAACAAGCGTCTACAGGAAGAGAAAGTGACACAAGTGAAATTAGCTGAAATTGAAAACAAGCGTCTACAGGAAGAGAAAGAGACACAAGTGAAACTAGCTGAAATGGAAAAAAGCGTCTACAGGAAGTAAAATTAGCTGAAATGGAAAAAAAGCGTCTACAAAGTAAAGTTAACTGAAATAGAAAACAAGCGTCTACAGGAAGAGAAAAGACACAAATGAAAAGGGAAAATTTGAAAAAGAGAAGAACAAGTGTAAAATGCAAACTGAAATCGATTTAAAGAAAACTAAACTATCTTCGAAGGGTCTAAGTGAGGAAAGCAGAAGACCGTCGCAGTGTCACAGAGTTTAAAAACTGCCATATTTTACAGACCGGGACCAACTTGAAAATTTTTTGGCCAGGTTCGAAGCATCAGCCAAAGCGTTAAGTTTTCCCAGAGAAAGAGTAGCAATGCGACTTGGCGAGTTTCTTACGGGTAAGGCTCTAGATACAATGTTTAATTTACCTGGGGAAAGAAAGAAAAACTACATACTTTGCGTCAACGTCTCCTCACAAAGTTCCAACTCACTGAGCATGGAATAGAACAAAGTTTAGACAGTTAGTGCCAGAGACAAATCAAGATTTCACAGACTTTGTTAACACAGTAAAGAACACATTTAACAAATGGATGGAGCTCGCAGAAGTAGGGAAAGATTTTAAAAAATTTAGTAGATCTAATGTTAAGAGACAAGGTAGTATCTGCATGCAATTCTAACTTAGTAGCTTTCTTTGGGGAACGTAAGCCAAAGGACATAGACACAATGTCTCAGTTAGGGCAAAATTACATGACGCACACCCTTTACATTTCTTTGGGAAACTAATGAGTGAGGAAATAGTCTGTGCAGCGTACACTAAACAGGACCAGAATCCAGTCATCAGACCAAGGGCGAAAAGTGTGGATTCAGCACAGAAAGGTGAGCAGCAAGAACTTCAAGATAATGGTTTCCGAGGAAACAATGTTGGTAGAGTAGGACGGTCCCCATATAGAAGGGGGAAAAATTTCCCAGAGACGTCAAAATTATGCCGGATTTTGGGAATTGTGGAAGTGGAGACACAAGGCAGCGGAGTGTGACGTGCAGCCAGCCAGTGAGCCAAAAATAACGAAAGGGAAAGGGAAATCATTTGTTTCAAATGTGGAAGGAAGGGTCATTTCAGCCATCAATGAGGATGAGAAAAACAGAGCACTAAAATGCAGCGCAAGTAATTGAGACGCTGAACAATGAAGATTGTAGTGGGTGCAAACCTCTTTTTGAAAAAGACAGTCAGCCAGTCCTAATATGGGTCATACAGTGAAAGCAGGATCAGCAGTGCATAAAGGGAGGAAGTCGAAGCTGCATCGGGGATTTGTCAATGATAGACCACGTTAACAATTAGGGATTCCGGGTACGTCTATCGGAGTGAGGAAAAGTTTAATAGATCCTCGGATTATACAGGGGAAAAGATTAGATGCAAACATTCAAGGGCACAGTAGAGTTTACCCATTACCATAATAACAGAAAGAACACCATTTTCATGGAAGAGTGACAGCGTGTTTTTTGGACTCACCAGTGGCTGATTTGATCATGGGAAATGGTATAGGATTTAAGATTGTCAGAAGAGGAAGTAGTTTTTTGGGGCCGAAAATATAGTGTAAGCAGTAATGAGGCAGTTACCACAAGAGAACCTAAATTAGAGAGTATAGCTGAGGTAGAAGAGGCACTTGAAGTAGACACAGGAACTCGGACAAGGATAGTACTGCTGAGCAGATGAGAATGGATCCCAAAAAAGTGCTAGTGTCCCCGAGACAAGATACTACTTGAACAAATGTTCCCAAGGGTGGAGGAGAGTGAACATAGGCAGTCAAAGAAAGGTAGATGGTGCTTCGAGAGGAAGAACAATGTTCTCATCGGGTTTTTAGATAGTGGAAATCACGGGGCAAGGAGTAGTACCTTTCACATAGAGACCCATATATAGAACAGCTCAGGATAGTGCATGGCAGGGCACATAGGCTAAGACGTATGCAGCAGAAAGCAGGTGCCAGATATATGGGCCAAGATTTAATAAAGAGTTCAGACTAAACAGAGACCAAGTGAACGATGCAATATGCAGATAGGAAAGTTGAGTCGGGCAAAAGAGTGTTCGCGACATTACTGACCCAGGGCTAGGGATAGCAAACAGATGTTTGTTGTAATTTTAGAGGTACCATGAGTCATGGGTACATGAAAGGTAGACACAGCATCGACAGGAATCAGAGGAGGGTTAATACAAGAACAGAACCACCTGATATAGGGTCGGTACACAAATAGATTGTGGGGTCTGAAGTAGTAAGAGACCGTGGGTACATAAGTATAATGCTTTTCTATGATGTATTATTATTATGTAATGTATGAGTTCATGCATTGAACACAAGATAGAAAAATGGGTTTTTTATTTATGTGTGGGGGTATGGGAGTTACTATGAGCATTTGTGTATTATGTAGTGTGGTAGCAGAGTAAGGGGGCACCAACTTAGGGTACCCAGGCAAATGTCTGGGTCACATATTTAATAAGTGTTAGCTCCCAATATTGAAAACGAAGTTTTTTTTTAAGAGGGGGGGGGATGACATAAGCCGGGTCATTGACATTGATGAGTGACGGGGATGAGAAAGAATGGAGTGAATGGGGGGGCAGTAAAGTGACGACCTGGTATGAGAAAACAGCCATCCTGAGAAATAAAATAGTGAGGGGAGAGAAAAACCCCCGGGCGGATGGGGCGAAAGACAGTTGTTGTTGTTGAAACAGGAGACTGGAAAATCTGAGAGAAGAGACCGCTGCGGGGCAGGTCGTTTCAAGGAGTTTAGTTTTAGAGACCGAAGGAGTCGTAGTCCACGAAGAAAGTGTTGGTTTTCTCCTTGTTGTAAGCAGGCCGAACCCGAGTGGGTTCATATGAGTAGGGCCCAAAACCCCAAGTGGGTTGCATAGTTGAGCGTGGCTCCGACCCCAAAGTTTGGGTTCTTCTTCTTCTTCTTCTTCGTTCATCCGGAGTTTTTTTTTGGATGTGATTGCGTTGTGCCTGTTTACAGCAGAGCTGCGTTCTTGCGCCGTTAGGCCGACACATCCGACTTCTGCGGGCATTTGTTGACCGGGTTAACCTTCCCGGGGGTTTCTTAGGACGTTTGACTCTCACTGTTGTGGTGTTATCCCCCATCCCAGCTGGTCCATATAGAACAGCCAAAGATCCTGGTCAGCCCTCAAGGGAAGGCAGGGCAGACCATGGGCATTCCCCGCCATCCAAGGAGGCTTCCATACTTGCAGAGCCGATACATAGCGCTCTGGTACTGGGGTCACCCAAGGAATCGTCACGTCCCGCACATGGCTGCTTAGCCTCACTTCCGTATATTGGGCCTTCCGTTCACCATAGGCTGTTCTTCCGGAAACCAGAAGTATGCAGTCTGCAGATGACATCCACACAGTGAGCTTTTGATTGGACTTTCCTGAATGGATTTGCTACCAAGCAATATTCCATTTCGTGCCACTAGGACACTTTTCCACCTTTTATGAAGCCACACAGTGGGCTTTTGATTCGGGCTTTCCACGTAATGGATTTGCTATCCAAGCAATCTTCAGACTCCGCACAGGACATAACAGGCTGAAATACCACTTGTTTCAATAAACTACAGATAGGAGAAACCATGATGTAATTGTAGCGGAAAAATGACAGCAAAAACATTTGGCTGTCAGGATTGCCCACGTATTCAAGACTAGAAGATATTTTGGCCACACCTTCTTCATTTGAGGACAAGCTCTATGGAGATATCAACAAGCTAAAGTTGACCACAGCTTACTTTAACTACATACAGGTTGACATTTAAAGGTGCATGAAGACCCAGAGGCATGAAATGGAATATTGCTTGGATAGCAAATCCATTATGTGGAAAGTCCAAATCGAAAGCTAGCTGTGTGGGCTTCATAAGAGGTGGAAAAGTGTCTTAGTGGCACAAAATGGAATATTGCTTGGATAGCAAATCCATTACGTGGAAAGTCCTAATCAAAAGCCCATTGTGTGGGCTTCATAAAAGGTGGAAAAGTGTCCTAGTGGCATGAAATGGAATATTGCTTGGATAGCAAAATCCATTACGGTGGAAAGTCCGAATCAAAAGCCCACTGTGTGGGCTTCATAAAAGGTGGGAAAAAGTGTCCTAGTGGCACAAAATGGAATATTGCTTGGATAGCAAATCCATTACGTGAAAGTCCGAATCAAAAGCCCACTGTGTGGGCTTCATAAAAGGTGGAAAAGTGTCCTAGTGGCACAAAATGGAATATTGCTTGGATAGCAAATCCATTACGTGGAAAGTCTTAATCGAAAGCTCACTGTGTGGGTGTCATCTGCAGACTGCATACTTCTGGTTTCCGGAAGAACAGCCTATGGTGAACGGAAGGCCCAATATACGGAAGTGAGGCTAAGCAGCCATGTGCAGGACGTGACGATTCCTTGGGTGAGCCCAGTACCAGAGCGCTATGTATCGGCTCTGCAAGTATGGAAGCCTCCTTGGATGGCGGGGAATGCCCATGGTCTGCCCCTGCCTTCCCTTGAGGGCTAACCAGGATCTGTGGCTGTTCTATATGGACCAGCTGGGATGGGGGATAACACCACAACAGTGAGAGTCAAACGTCCGAAGAAACCCCCGGGAAGGTTAACCCGGTCAACAAATGCCCGCAGAAGTCGGATGTGTCGGCCTAACGGCGCAAGAACGCAG
This sequence comes from Cepaea nemoralis, assembly GCA_014155875.1. Taxonomy (NCBI): domain Eukaryota; kingdom Metazoa; phylum Mollusca; class Gastropoda; order Stylommatophora; family Helicidae; genus Cepaea; species Cepaea nemoralis. The sequence goes on from JACEFZ010001576.1 coordinate 5,114, forward strand.
CTCTGCTGTAAACAGGCACAACGCAATCACATCCGAAAAAAACAAAACGGATGAACGAAGAAGAAGAAGAAGAAGTCCACGTGAAAAAATCTCGGTCCTCACCGGGGCTTGAATCCGGGATCTCCAGCACTCGAGGCGGACACCATAGTTAACAATCTACCAAAATTATTTCAGAATCCTCGCCGGTGCTATGGAGTTCGTGCACTGAGCTGAGATTCTCCAGACTCAGGCTTGAGTTAGGAGAAGAACGGAGCACTTACGGGTTACACCCGAGTGTCGTGATGTTGATCCATCGACTAAGCTAAACTAAAAAATTAAATCAACAATTGCCATGATCTATAGCGTTGTGTAGCTGTCTTAACAGTCAGTTGCAGTCAAGTACAGGGGTCCCTTTCACGACTTGAGGCGGATTGGGTATAATGTACTACAGGGTGTATTTTTAATGACTGTGCAGTGTTTGAAAATATTACCGGTCCAAGTTTTGCATTTACCTATTTTGTTGCATGAACTTACAGAGGGTGAATACAAAACTTGGACCTGCAATATTTTCAAACACTGCACAGTCGTTAAAAATACACCCTATAGCTCAGTAATTTTTGACCTATACAGGACTGCAAGACTCGATAGTGATTTGGTCAATATTACACCGGCCGTCTTTACTTCCCTGGACATTTCCCACTTTAGACTCGAGGAACAATATAGACAGAAATGTGGATATGTATTCAGTTGTAAAAAAGTTATATGCATATCCTTTACAGGACGTCACGGTCAACCCTAGCCCTTTTTTGGCTGTTTGTGATCACTTGGCAAGTTTAAGTTCAGTAGTTTGCCATTACTTTCCGAACGACCTGCACCCATACAATTTTATAAAATACCCTACGTATTGCCAAGTCTGCCAGTCTCTCTGGCCGAGGGGTTACATGACTTTCTCCATAATCCCGTTTATCCACGCAGGCTCTCGCAGCGCGCAAGAATCGGTTGCGTTCTACCCGCGCTCGTGACTTGCGAGATAATGAGCCGGCCGCTGAGAAAGCAATGGCAAACTACTGAGCGTAATCTTGCCAAGAGATCAACAATCAGCTGAAAGATGCAGATGTTGACAGCGATGTCCTGTAAAGGATATGCAAAACAAAACATTGCCAAATCTCCCACAGCTGTGTTTCGAAGGCGGCATGCCGAATTACGAATTGCGTCCGCAATTCCTTAGCCGCGGGGCTGGCAAATTGTCAGGTAAAATATATAGAAATTTGTGGGGGGGGGGGGGGGGGAGGGGGGGGGGATATTAGGTTGTTAGGTAGACTATAGACAGATTGTGCAGGTAAGCATTAGATTGTTAGGTATGATACAGATAGGTATATAGGTAAGTATTAGATTGTTAGGTACTATACAGACATATTTTAGGTACTATACAAACAGGTATATAGGTAAGTATTAGATTATTATGAATGATACATACAGGTATATAGGTAAGCATTAGATTGTTAGGTATGATACAGACAGGTATATAGGTAAGTATTAGATTGTTAGGTACTATACAGACATATTTTAGGTACTATACAAACAGGTATATAGGTAAGTATTAAATTATTATGAATGATACATACAGGTATATAGGTAAGGATTAGATTATTAGGAACGATACATACATGTATATAGGTAAGGATTAGATTATTAAGGAACGATACAGACAGGTATATAGGTAAAGATTAGATTATTAGGAACGATACAGACAGATATATAGGCAAGGACGAGATTGTTAGGTTCGATACAGACAGATATATAGGTAAATATTAGATTATTAGGAACGATACATACAGGTATATAAGTAAGGATTAGATTATTAAGTATAATACTTACAGGTATATAGGTAAGGATTAGATTGTTAGGTACGATATATACATATGCAGCTTACGTGATCACGGGGCTTGGTGCGCTTGCGCCTAAACTACCGATGTTCTGGCGGCGGGGCACTAGGTTAATTCCATACACCGGTCGGTGGACAAATATGCTGATAATTTATTATGCTATTTGGTGCAGAACACAAATACATAGGTAAGTTTTAGGTAGTTAGATGGGATATAAACATATGTAGCTACATATTTGTTGTGTGTCATATAGACATATGAAGGTAAATATTTGTTATGTGTCATATAGACATAAATGTAGATATGTATTAGGTTGGTAGGCATAATAGAGATTTAAATGTAGGCAAGTCAGTAAACAGGCGGGTAGATAAACAAAGACGCAATAAAGGATCCCCAGATTTCGTGTCCGTACACCACAGAGAATTCCTAAGAAATCTGGGCCACAACGCAAATCAATGGCCGTGCACTCACAAGACAAACGGAATCACTCAACCCGGCCTATACTTGCTCACATAGAAAACACATTTCCAGAACACGCGTTCACAAACTTATATTTACAGATATTCCTGGTAAATCACCCAAATAGTCACACGAAATTACAAAGCCGTAAATGTAAATAGCCAACTAACAAATCCAGTAAACGCAGAGACGAGACAGAACATACTTAAGTTATCGCAGAAACCAGAACTGGAAGTGAGGGGGGTAGAAGGCGGGTATCGGAGGAGTAAGGTGACGGAGAAGCGAGGATGTAGGCAACTTCGTGTTCACTGGAGGATATGCTAGAATGCGTTGTTGTGTGCGGTGTGACGTGAGGTGTGTTGCCTGAGGGTTGTTGTTATGTCGCGGGAGGGCTGGTGGGGTACTGATGCCTCGAGAGGTACAGCAAGTAGATGGACAGAGTGGTAGGCGTTCAGGGAGACAAGACAAGTAGGTAGGTTGGTGAACTTAAGGGAAGATAAATGCACACCCAGAGGATATTCGACTGCCTGCACCCTGACATACCTATGGGCTTGCTGTTTTATCTACTTACCCACTCACTCATCGAAAGCCTGCCCACCTAGTTACCTGTCTATGAAACCTTAGCTATCTACATACTTTCCTGTCTGCCGACTTATTCATTCTCCTACCAACCTACCTGCCTGCCTGCCTGCCTACCTACGTACCTACCTACCCACCTACCTACCTACCTACTTACCTAACTACCTTTTCGTCAACTAACCAAGTGCCCTTTCCACAATGACGGTTGGCTATAACGGATCCCCAAGACTTCTGCCTCTCGCTTTGGATGTACAGTCTGACAGACTCCCTGATGCACATTCCATGTATCCACCCCTCCCTCGGTACATCCATCCATTATTCCACCCATCCATGCATCCACCAGTCAGTAGTTCATTCATTCACCCATCAATCCACCCATCCATCCATTTATCCATCCACCATCCATGCTCCATCCATCAATGATCCATACATTCATCCACCCATCCATACATTCATCCATCCATCCATCTGTGATACATCCATCCATCCATAATCCATACATCCATGATCCATCCATCCATCCATCCATCCATCCATCCGTCTATCCATGCTTCACCCAACCTTCCAAACCCACCTTCCACCCAAACACATGGACAAACATGTACAGGTTAAAAGCTCCTTAGTTTAACAGTGCCAATAACATGAAGAAAACCCACCCATTCATCCATGACCCATTTTCCACCCATCCATTTAACCACAATCTATACACCCATCCACCCACACATCCATCGACCCATGCACCCAAGCACCCATGCAACCATCCACACAAACACCCATACAACCATACACCGATGTACACCTATAAACACAAACACCCAAACACCCATCCGTCCAAGCACCTATCCATCCTAACACCCATCCATCCAAGCACTCATCCACCGAAGCACCTATCCACCCAAGCACCCATCCACTGAAACACCCATCTATCCAAGGACCCATCCATCCAAACATACGTTCACGCAAGTTGGGCTGGGGTTTCATTGAGAAGGCCAATGGACTATGCTTGAAAAAAAGGAGAGCCTGGCATATGAGACAACAACCGCCAGCATGAGAATAGAGGTGGAAGCAGTAATGGTGGCATTCCAATGGTTAGAGGAGACAACTGCAACACACATTGCATTCATTATGGACTCAACGAGTGTGCTTAGTAACGCGGAGAAAGGAATGTTTCGTGTGGAATGGCTTTCCTTGCTTCAGAGATCATAGATTGTGAAAACTGTATGGATTATTTGCCCTGACAATGCGGGAGTGAGGGGGAATGAACAGGCTGATAGGCTGACAGGGAATGCAACTCTTGGTGGTAGATTACCTATAGACAAGGGAGAGGTAAATGAGCGCCTATGGGACTAGGTGAAGAAGGCGGGGGAGGGGGGGGGGAACAGACTGAGAACCCGTATGTGGAAATAATGATATGGGATCGGCAGGGGTTCTGGAAGAATCTCAAAACAGAGGGGAGATCAGGAGAACTTTCAAACAGATAGTGGGGGGAACGGTTAGTAGTATGGCTCTTCGCTGGCTGTTAAACGAGGGAACGGAGCGCGTATGGGAATGTCCTGACTGTAGTGATGACGGTTCTTAGGTCAACTCAACCAATCCACCCAAACATCCATCCACCCAAGCACTCATCCATCCAAGCACCCATCGACCCAAAAAACGATACATCCACCTTAGTATCCACCCACCTAAGTACCCACCCACCCAAGCACCCAGGCAAACATATACACAAGTTTACAGCTTCTTAGTTCAACAGCGCCAATCACGCGAAACAAATCGATCGTCCCGGACATGAGAATAATTGAGTGCAACAGCCCAGCAACAGTTCAGCCCAACAAGGCAGCCCTGCTCCACTTGCACGGAGCATGGCCTCGTTTCCTCACTTGTTTTGCCCACGAGTCAACACAGAGAACTCAACCCCATAAAGGCGTATCGATAAATCAATAAAACCGAACCCAGCATCAACATCGCCTTTGATTAGAAGACAATGTAAGAGACAAGTGTACAGCTTTAGTGATATTTCAGACTCTGTCTCTATATGTCTCTATCTGTCTGTTTGTATGTTTGCCTCTCTCCACGTGTCCCTCATTGTCTCTGTTTCTCTCTCACTCTGTCTGTCTGTCTATCTCTCTGTCTCTTTCTGCCTTTCTCGGTCCCTCTCTCTATGTCCCTCTCTGTCCCTCTCTCTGTCCCTCTCTCTCTGTCTCCCTTTGTCTGTCTGTCTGTTGCTCTTTCTCCTTCTCTCTCTCTCTCTCAGTCTTTCTCTGTCTTTCTTTTCTCTCGTTGTCTCTATCTGTATCGCTTTGGCTATCTCTGTCTTTCTGTGTGTCTCTGTCTATTTCTCCGCATCTCTCCATTTTTCTCGCCGTCCCTCTCTGTCTCTGTCTGTCTCCCACTCTGTCTGTCTTCCTCTCTGCCTGTCTCCCACTCTGTCTGTCCTCCTCTCTGTCTATCTCTGCCTTTCTATGTCTCTGAATGAAGAGTGTCCATATGTGAACCAGTACGCATGCCTGTTTATGTTCACAATCCTTATGGCAGCTTGTTGTTTCCAGTATATGTTTTTTACAAGTCTAATGTCTTTCCCATCAGTTTGTAGATCTGCAAGCATGTTTAATGCATTTCGGAACCTCCTCTAATCAGGATGTAATCATTCTGGGTTTTCTCCCGCTGTCAGGAATCCTCCATGTCCATAATCTTCTAGGATGTTTCTTAAACCGGGTGTTTCCGACAATCATTTCATGCTCTTTTGCCAATTCTATAAGTCTGTATCCTCTTTCCTAACGTTCTCTCAAACCATGTTTACCTACTGTGCATCCATCACCTTGATTTAATACTTTTCGCATTGAAGTCACCAGTTATGATATTTATTTATGAAATTTTACACTTCTTCAAAGCATTCTCCATGTCATTGTAAGATTCCTCTATACTATCTTAACTGTTTTTTTTCCCCTGTTGGGACATATATTTGAATGACGTTTATGTTAAAAGGCTTGCCGATTAATTTTATCAATTGAACAATGTCTGACACTGCACAATCTTATTTAACAGATTTTGATGTTTGCAGATCCTATATAATTGCTATAAATCTTAGTCTTTCTTCTGCCTTAGAATAAATAATCTTAAAATATTTCCCCGTGTTAATCCCTGTTCTATTCCATCTTGTCTCGCACATTCCTATATATTAATATTCTCTCTTTCCATTTCTTGTTTGATGTTATCCAATTTTCCGTCTTAGCGTAAAGTACGAACGTTCCATGTCGTCAATTCCAGTGTTGCTGTTCTTTTCTTGTGACGTTCTGTGATTTGACAAATCATGATAAACTAAGCATCTTTAATTAAGGTAGTTTGCCGTTGCTTTCTTTCCTGGCAGTGACCACACTGGCCGGAGACCATAGCCATTGTCTCGTTAAAGAGATCTGCCAAACTTGAGACCATAATCAACATTTTACCTTGCATTACTGATAGAATTAATAATAATATTAATTATATAATTAAATAATAATAATAATAATAATAATAATAATAATAATAATAATAATAATAATAATAATACGAAGAAGAAGAAGAAGAAGAAGAAGAAGAAGAAGAAGAAGAAGAAGAAGAAGAAGAAGAAGAAAAAGAAGAAAGAACAATAAGAGAACATAGTTATTTTCTATAGCATATCAGACAATAAGACAAGAACCTCTTCAACACATTAAAATCGAGGATGAGGAAAACAAAAAGGCCGGGGGGGGGGGGGAGTGGGGGAAGGATTTGAATGCTTGCCTCCCAAGGGCTCTAGAAATGTCCGAATCGAAAGCAGATCGATCTCAGCTGGCTCACTGTAGAGTGATGCCATTATCAATTAGAGAAGCATTGCAAAATGACAGTGAGAGGCGGACTGCGTTACTGTCTGTGTTCTGAATCTCTTGTCTTCACTGGTTTCCGTGATTCTGGTTGCTTATAAATATTTGCTGTAGATCAATCATAGAAGGAAACGAGATATAGACACAGTTTGTGCATATCAAATCAATCAACGAACCAACTAGCCAACTAACCAACTATCCGACCAACCAACCAACCAGCCGACCAAACAACCGACCGACCGACCGACAAACCAACCAACCAACCAACCCAAGCAAGCAAGCAAACAACCGACCAATCAACTAACCAACTAACCAGCTGACCAATCAACCAATCAACCAACCAACCAACCAACCACCAACCAGCTGACCAATCAACCAACCGACCGACCGACCAACCAGCCAACCAACCAACCACTCAATCAACCAACCAACCAACCATCCATCCAACCAACCAACCAACCGAGCAATTAACCAACCAACCAGCTGATAAACCAACCAACCAGCCAACCAACAACAAACCAGCCAACCAACCAACCAACCAGCAATTCAACCAACCAACCAACCAACCGAGCAACCAACCAACCAAACGAGCAATCAACCAACTAACCAACCAATCAACCAACCAGCCAACCAACCAACAAACCATCCAACCAACCAACCAACCAACCAACCAGCCATTCAAACAACCAACCAACCAACCAACCGACCGACCAATCAACCAACCAACCATCCAACCATCTTGCCAGCCAGGCAAACAACCAACCAAACCAAGCAAGCAAGCAAACAATCAACCAAACTACCCACCAGCCCACCAAATAGCCAACCCAAGCAACTAACCCACTTGTTCTCACCGATCATCCAACCAATCCACCCACCTACCCAACAGCCATGCAACCGAGCAAACAACCAACCAATCAACTAACCAACCAACCAACCAACCAACCGAAAAGCCAAGCAAGCGAGCAAGCCACCAACTAACTGACTGACTGATTGATAGACTGACTGACTGGCTGACTCACTCACTCACTAATTATTTAGCTAAGTACATTAACTAATTAATTCATCCTTCTTGTTTCTGTGGAATAAAAAAAAAAATACATTTCACACCTCCGGCGTTAAAACTACTTTTTTTTTTTTCAGTGCAGAATTTGGAATTATCTAACGCACGGAGGTAAGAATGGCTGAACGGGTAGGAGCGTTGGCTCTTAAATTCCGGTGTGCTGATGCTAAAGTAACGGGTTCAACTGCAACACCGGTCAGTTGGACTAAAATGTTGACTTCTCGTCCTTGACTTTGGGAAGTAAATTACAAGTACCTCTGAAGTCGGAGTGGGTTCGCCTGATGGCGAGAGACACTGGTAATAGGGAAAGCAAATTGTGAGTGGCACCTTGCAGTCTTGACAGACTGTAACAAGACCCCCGGGGCTTGGACAGGTATGTTACTATAGTTAATATCCCCAGCCTTTGCTCCGACCACCCCAATAGGACTTTACATCTACAAGGCCCCACACAAGCCGGGACAGCTGACCTTCCCCTCCCCACCTATGGATTCCTACCCACAGGGGGCTCGGACAAGACACCAGTCATACCAGTACTCAAAGCCATGGCTAACAAAGCAAAATTTAATTTCTGAATACGTCAACTGAACTAAGAGAGGGATGGCTGAAAAGCCTGGATAGAAGACAATATGTACAATTGCTGCTGGAGAACAGCGAGAAGATCTACAGATGATCAGTCATCATCACGGAGCATGTGACTTCAGTTCGTGCTGTCGTCCCGTCGTGGTTAAAGACTCACCCGATGAATCTTCAGTGTAGAAGAACTCCAAGTCGTTGACTCTTCCAAAGTTCTCTCCCTCCACTGAGTAAGATCTCGGACTGGTCAGGCGTATGTCTGATACCTGACGGACACTTCACCAAAGTTCGCTGGTCATCCCTCGATGACGTAATAACTCACAAGTTCCACTCCGCTGATGACGTCTGGGCCGACCCTAGAATTCTAGATGTCCCCCAACTGAAGAAAAGTACTGTAACACAATACACTAGTATCTAAGAGCCTGGTTGCTCTTTGGCATCTCAACTTAATGGGAAAACTGTCTGCAACCTATAACTGGAGCGCTGGCTGCCATATAACCACATTGTCACAATTGAATGCTCCAACCGGTGAATGTAAGAACTCAACATATTCACAAGTCACTATGCTTCACAGTTCTGTAGGTATCTAATACCTTCACAGCTTTCAATGTCATTGTCCAACAACACCTCTAGGAATGGGGTAGATCCCTACCCGAACAAGTATGTCCCTCCTGTGTTTCCGAAAATCGCAAACCACTGTTGTAGATCACTTGACCAAGTTCAGGTCTCATTAAGGATCACAACTGCAGATTCACACCATAGTTTAAATGAATTATACAATGGACCTCTTTACGATCCAGCCGGGTCTGAAACATAATAAACTGGCCGTTGTGACTATTAAACAGAGTTCACTCTCATCGACACAACTGGAACTCATTTCCTTGAGAGTACACAAGTCACCACTGAGTTACCTTAGAACTGCACCAGTACCTTACCGGTGTGAATAAAGAGACGCTTCAGTCCTCGACCCAACCTGGATCGGTTGACTAAATCTTCGTCGGACTCGTCGCGGCGGTCTTAGCATAGACCTACCTGGATATTCTAAACTCAGATTCAGTTACCTTAGAACTGCACCAGTACCTTACCGGTGAGAATGAAGAGACGCTTCAGTCCTCGACCCAACCTGGATCGGTTGACTAAATCTTCGTCGGACTCGTCGCGGCGGTCTTAGCATAGACCTACCTGGATATTCTAAACTCAGATTCTCTCAAGTGTTTACCTTGGCAGATTCAGATGACCGCTCCCAGTATGGCCTCAAACATCACCTTGACTGGCACTAGAGTGAGCTGGTCCCATTGCGTTTATGGTCTAACTCATGAATCTCCATCATATATATATATATATATAATATATATATATATATATATATATATATATATAATATATATATATTATATATATATATATATATATATATATATGCATGAGAAAGAATGGAGATGAAAGTGGGAGACAGTAAAGTGACTGACCTGGCTATGAGAAAACAGCCAGTCCTGAGAAATAAAATAGTGAGGGTAGAGGAAAAACCCCTAGGGCGGATGGGGCGAAAGACAGTTGTGTGTTGTGTGAAGTCAGGAGACTGGAAAGTCAGTGAGAGAAGAGACCGACTGCGGGGCAGGTCGTTTCAAGGAGTTGAGTTTGAGAGACCGAGGGAGTCGGTAGTCCACGAAGAACGGTGTTGTGTTGTTCTCCTAGTTGTGAAGACAGGCCTGAACCAGAGTGTGTTCTATAGTGAGTGAGGGCCTAAACCCAGAGTGGGTTGCATAATTGAGCAGTGGCTCCAACCCAATGTGTGGGTTGTATTGTAGGAGATCCAGCCGTGGATAGTAACTGGACTGAATGTCTTGTGAATTGAGATTCAGAAGGCCGTGAGAAGCCAGTGATGTGTGCTGGTTAAATTGTGAGGAGGATATTTATATTCTATGGATTACATTATTTCTGGATGTATAAACATGTTCCGTCTGTCCGTCTTATTTCTGTAATAAAGGATTATGTGCGCCAACGGAATCTTGTTTAATGACTGGTGAATATGCACTGCGGGGGTGAGTTATATTGCAAGACAGTTAGATATCTCCATTGACACACCATGAGTATCGTTACCTAGACAACGACCAACACACGACAATATCATGAACATATCATCGTAAGAACTTCGTGATATTATCATCAAGAACGACGTGTGACATCTGGGGTCTCTCCTGGCAAGAACGACGGGGATATATTGAGAAACCCATTGCATTATAGACATTGGTGTCATTCTGAGATATTTGTGGGCTCTTCGCTGAGAGAGGAGTTAGTATCTGTGACTTCGTTCCATCAATTTAGACAGTACTGCGTCAAGAGATTAACAGCAACTCTTTTGTGTGTGTAAGATGCCACATCGAAGAAAAACTGTTAGCGCGCGTGGAAAAATACGCGGCAGAAATCACAAGCGAACAGACAGTTCACGTCAAGGTCAGCACAGGTAAAAGTCGCGTGAACAAGTGAACAAAACAGTGTTTGCGACAAGAGCGGTCAGTCCTAGTGTGTGTGTGTTTGACAGGACAGGATTGAAGACAGCGAGCAATTTCGTCGCAACATCCTGTGCGTGGTGAGAATTTTGTGTGTGTGCGAGGGAACGCATTGTGTTGTCGCAAGTTGACTGGTCAAGATTTGTCGACGCAGTTAATAGGACGGGTGGAAACACCAGCGTCCAGGTACGGGGGAGAGTTACGTTAACCCCTACCACAGCCGTGCTAGGGCAGCAGTGGAAAGTGTGATTTTCCACGAAGGTAAAAAAGAGCAGCCGTGTCGGGGCTGAGAAGGTTGTGTGGAAATATTTACGGAGGATTGTTCCACTGATTGTGATAAAGATGTACTGATGTACAGACGGAGGTACTGACTGAGGTTGACTGCGAAGGTCAAGGTCAGGGACAGTGGACATTTACTAAAAATTTTCCACAGGAGATCTGGATAAACAAGGTGTTTTGAAAGAAAGCCAGATTTAATGTTTCGTCTTTGTTGAACTGTTCTACTATTGTCATCATTATTCTGTTATGAGCAAACAGTTTTAACGTATCATCATTGCAACCATGGTCGTATTTCTTTGCCAATAAGGATCTATATATCCAAGTTTAAAGCATTGGACATGGGCTGCCAATTTTTCGGTTGAACTTTGTCTTTAAATGGCATTCCATAACATTTATGATACAGCAAAGCGCTATCTCCGCAACGAAAGTAACAACATATCGAAAGAACACTTTGGATAATTATTATTACCGTCTACGTTTCCGACAGTTTTAGCTGGTGATCACAACGCGAAATGAAGTAACCACTCAACAAAACAACAAGTCGCTTTGAAATCTAGCGTCGTAAACATTTCGGAGAATTTAACACAGACATTTCCAGCATATTGTGAAAAACTATTAACAGCAAAATAAGAACTTTTGGCGATGGATTATAAGTACAGATTTATCGGCCAACCAGTTGGACATTCTGTTGCTCTCATGGTCTTAACTGTCGTTATCGTATGTGGACTTATATATATATATATATATATATATATATATATATATATATATATATATATATATATATATATATATATATATATATATATATATATATATATATATATATGTATATGGTTTACATGTAGTTGTTGATAGGCACTGGTTGCGATCTCTATCTATATCAGGATAGGCTTGGCAAAACGTGGATATTTTCTGGTGCTTAAGATATTTTTTGTAAGGAAAACGTTAATGAGTTAACGTGTCGTGCAGTGGCATTGGAGTCCTAACTAATATCTATAGACGTGTTGTCTGACGTCACAGCTGTGTATATTTTGAAGATATATTTTTTTTCTCTTCTTTCTTTTCGTTATATTTACATATGATATTTGTTGTGGTCGGATATATGTTATTATTGTGATCTTTCGTCATGTCTGCTGTCTAGTGGTCTTTGCCAGTTTATATTTATATATTACGCGCACTGTGGGTGTCCCTACACAAGCTTGTGGTTGTCACTGTAGTTTATTTCTTTGTGATCACCGTCTCCGTGTACTTGGCTTGTGAGTCTAACGTTTTTATAGAAAACACTTATTGTGATCATCCATTTGTTTGTATATGTATTTATATGTATGTTTAACAATATTTCCAGAAATGTTATACAACTATGTGTTATAGATATATTCCAGGGAGCATAGGTGATATTTCCCCTCACTACCTAGTGCTTATAGAGTGACTGGGTGAGTACAGAGTGATATTTTAGCACTACGAATTTACGTACACAGGGAGTGCTGGTGTACTTAGGGAAGTGACACAAAGACTAACAGCAGAGTCTTCACATTTATAGTTGGCTGACAGACAGCAACGTGTCCACAAGTACAAGATGCCTACTTTAATGGAATATATTGAAGCAGGTGAACGAATAGGCCTGAAAGGTAAAGAGTTACAGGAGTATGCCGAAGCAAAAGAACAGAAACAGATTGAAAGAGACCAAAGACAAGCTGAAAGAGAACAGAGACAGGAAGAAAAGGTAGCTGAAGACAAGCGTCTACAGGAAGTGAAATTAGCTGAAATGGAAAACAAGCGTCTACAGGAAGAGAAAGTGACACAAGTGAAATTAGCTGAAATTGAAAACAAGCGTCTACAGGAAGAGAAAGAGACACAAGTGAAACTAGCTGAAATGGAAAACAAGCGTCTACAGGAAGTGAAATTAGCTGAAATGGAAAACAAGCGTCTACAGGAAGTAAAGTTAACTGAAATAGAAAACAAGCGTCTACAGGAAGAGAAAGAGACACAAATGAAAATGGAAATTGAGAAAGAGAAGAACAAGTGTCAAATGCAAACTGAAATCGAGTTAAGAAAACTAGAACTATCTTCGAAGGGTCTAAGTGAGGAAAGCAGAAGACCGTCGCAGTCGTCACAGAGATTAAAACTGCCATATTTTACAGACCGGGACCAACTTGAAAATTATTTGGCCAGGTTCGAAGCATCAGCCAAAGCGTTAAGTATTCCAGAGAAAGAGTATGCAATGCGACTTGGCGAGTTTCTTACGGGTAAGGCTCTAGATACAATGTTTAATTTACCTGTGGAAGAAAGAAACAACTACACTACTTTGCGTCAACGTCTCCTCACAAAGTTCCAACTCACTGAGCATGGATATAGAACAAAGTTTAGACAGTTAGTGCCAGAGACAAATCAAGATTTCACAGACTTTGTTAACACAGTAAAGAACACATTTAACAAATGGATGGAGCTCGCAGAAGTAGGGAAAGATTTTAATAAATTAGTAGATCTAATGTTAAGAGACAAGGTAGTATCTGCATGCAATTCTAACTTAGTAGCTTTCTTTGAGGAACGTAAGCCAAAGGACATAGACACAATGTCTCAGTTAGGGCAAAATTACATGACTGCACATCCTTACAGTTCTATTGGGAAACTAATGAGTGAGGAAATAGTCTGTGCAGCGTACACTAAACAGGACCAGAATCCAGTCATCAGACCAAGGGCGAAAAGTGTGGATTCAGCACAGAAAGGTGAGCAGCAAGAACTTCAAGATAATGGTTTCCGAGGAAACAATGTTGGTAGAGTAGGACGGTACCCATATAGAAGAGGGAACTTCCAGAGAGACGTCAAAATTATGCCGGATGTTGGAATTGTGGAAGCTGGAGACACAAGGCAGCGGAGTGTGACGTGCAGCCAGCCAGTGAGCCAACAAGTAACGCAAGGAAGGAGATCACTTGTTTCAAATGTGGAAGGAAGGGTCATTTCAGCCATCAATGTAGGATGAGAGAAACAGAGCACTCAAATGCAGCGCAAGTAATTGAGACGCTGAACAATGAAGATTGTAGTGGGTGCAAACCTCTTTTTGAAAAAGACAGTCAGCCAGTCCTAATATGTGGTCATACAGTGAAAGCAGGATCAGCAGTGCATGAAGGAGGAAGTCTGAAGCTGCATCAGGGATTTGTCAATGATAGACCAGCGTTAACAATTAGGGATTCCGGATGTACGTCTATCGGAGTGAGGAAAAGTTTAATAGATCCCTCGGATTATACAGGGGAAAAGATTAGATGCATAACATTCAACGGCACAGTAGAGTTCTACCCATTAGCCATAATAACAGTAAGAACACCATATATCACTGGAAGAGTGACAGCGTGTGTTTTGGACTCACCAGTGGCTGATTTGATCATAGGAAATGGTATAGGAGTTAAAGATTGTACAGAAGAGGAAGTAGTTTATTGGGACCGAAAATATAGTGTAAGCAGTAATGAGGCAGTTACCACAAGAGAACCTAAATTAGAGAGTATAGCTGAGGTAGAAGAGGCACTTGAAGTAGACACAGGAACTCAGGACAAGGATAGTACTGCTGAGCAGATGAGAATGGATCCCAAATATAGTGCTAGTGGCTCCCAGAGACAAGATACTACTCTGAACAAATGTTCCCAAGGGTGGAGGAGAGTAGAACATAGGCAGTCAAAGAAAGGTAGATGGTGCTTCGAGAGGAAGAACAATGTTCTCACTCGCAGGTTTTCAGATAGTGGAACTGCACGTGGGCAAGGAGTAGTACCTTTAGCACATAGAGACCGATATACTAGAACAGCTCAGGATAGTGCATGTGCAGGGCACATAGGCATAAGACGTATGCAGCAGAAAGCAAGGTGCCAGATATATGGGCCAAGATTGAATAAAGAGTTCAGACTAAACAGAGACTCAAGTGTAACGATGCAATATGCAGATAGGAAAGTTGAGTCAGGTCAAAAGAGTGTTCGCGACATTACTGACCCAGGGCTAGGGATAGCAAACAGATGTTGTGTTGTAATTGTAGAGGTACCATGAGTCATGGGTACATGAAAGGTAGACACAGCATCGACAGGAATCAGAGGAGGGTTAATACAAGAACAGAACCACCTGATATAGGGTCGGTACACAAATAGTATTGTGGGGTCGTGAAGTAGTAAGAGACCTGTGGGTACATAAGTATAATGCTTTTCTATGATGTATTATTATTATGTAATGTATGAGTTCATGCATTGATACACAAGATAGAAAGATGGTTGTTTGTATTTATGTGTGGGGAATATGGGAGTGTACTATGAGCATTTGATGTATTATGTAGTGTGGTAGCTAGAGTAAGGTGCATCCATACTTAGGGCTACCCAGGCAATATGTCTGGGTCACATATTTAATAAGTGTTAGTCTCCCAATATTGAAAACGAAGTTTTCTTTTAAGAGGGGGGTGATGACATAAGCCCGGGTCATTGACATTGAGTTGAGTGACCGGGCATGAGAAAGAATGGAGATGAAAGTGGGAGACAGTAAAGTGACTGACCTGGCTATGAGAAAACAGCCAGTCCTGAGAAATAAAATAGTGAGGGTAGAGGAAAAACCCCTAGGGCGGATGGGGCGAAAGACAGTTGTATGTTGTGTGAAGTCAGGAGACTGGAAAGTCAGTGAGAGAAGAGACCGACTGCGGGGCAGGTCGTTTCAAGGAGTTGAGTTTGAGAGACCGAAGGAGTCGGTAGTCCACGAAGAACGGTGTTGTGTTGTTCTCCTAGTTGTGAAGACAGGCCCGAACCAGAGTGGGTTCTATAGTGAGTGAGGGCCTAAACCCAGAGTGGGTTGCATAGTTGAGCAGTGGCTCCGACCCAATGTGTGGGTTCTTCTTCTTCTTCTTCTTCGTTCATCCGGAGTTTTTTTTCGGATGTGATTGCGTTGTGCCTGTTTACAGCAGAGCTGCGTTCTTGCGCCGTTAGGCCGACACATCCGACTTCTGCGGGCATTTGTTGACCGGGTTAACCTTCCCGGGGGTTTCGTAGGACGTTTGACTCTCACTGTTGTGGTGTTATCCCCCATCCCAGCTGGTCCATATAGAACAGCCAAAGATCCTGGTCAGCCCTCAAGGGAAGGCAGGGGCAGACCATGGGCATTCCCCGCCATCCAAGGAGGCTTCCATACTTGCAGAGCCCGATACATAGCGCTCTGGTACTGGGCTCACCCAAGGAATCGTCACGTCCTGCACATGGCTGCTTAGCCTCACTTCCGTATATTGGGCCTTCCGTTCACCATAGGCTGTTCTTCCGGAAACCAGAAGTATGCAGTCTGCAGATGACATCCACACAGTGAGCTTTCGATTCGGACTTTCATGTAATGGATTTGCTAGCCAAGCAATATTCCATTTCGTGCCACTAGGACACTTTTCCACCTTTTATGAAGCTCACACAGTGGGCTTTTTGATTCAGACTTTCCACGTAATGGATTGCTATCCAAGCAATATTCCATTTCGTGCCACTAGGACACTTTTCCACCTTTTATGAAGCCCACACAGTGGGCTTTTGATTCGGACTTTCCACGTAATGGATTTGCTATCCAAGCAATATTCCATTTCGTGCCACTAGGACACTTTTCCACCTTTTATGAAGCCCACACAATGGGCTTTTGATTTGGACTTTCCACGTAATGGATTTGCTATCCAAGCAATATTCCATTTCATGCCTCTGGGTCTTCATGCACCTTTAAATGTCAACCTGTATATAGTTAAAGTAATCTGCGGTCAACTTTAGCTTGTTGATATCTCCATAGAGCTTGTCCTCAAATGAAGCAGGTGTGGGCCAAAATATCTTTCTCTGTTCTGCATACGTTGGGCAATCCTGCAGCAAATGTTTTGCTGTCATTTTTCCAGTTCTACAATTACATTCATCGGTATCTCCTATCTTTAGTTTATTGAACAAGTGGTATTTCAGCCTGTTATGTCCTTGTGCGGAGTCTGAAGATTGCTACTTGTTCTCTTCGGTCGAGTTTGTAATATGCATCATCCTTCTGATGGCCTGGATGCTCTGATTCCCATTTGGTTCTATAAGTGCTTTTTATCAACCCTCTTTGCCTCATTATAGGTTATGGTCTATGTCAGGGCTGTGGTAGTCGTCCGCCCTCTTTTGCCAGTCTGTCAGCCTCTTCGTTTCCAGGTATACTGCAATGTGATGGGATCCACTGTATTACAACTTTTTTGGATTTCTGGCATAGACCATGGAGTGCTGCTCTTAGGTCAGTTAGTTCTGTGCTGTTATTGCTCTTCAGTATTGAGACAGCTGACTTTGCATCTGTGAAGATAGCTATTTGCTTCTCTTTATTTTCCTCCATCAGGAGCATTTCTGCTGCAGTTTTCAGAGCCTCTACCTCCGCTTTGAAGTTACTTGAAAATTTTCCAGTTGCCATTGAATGTGTTTTTTTCGCTCCATTTTTTAAATTTAGGAGAATTCCTCCTCCTCCATTCTCTATTGAATTTTTGGCTGATCCATCTGTATATGCATGGGTCCAATTCCTGCTTGGGTAATGTTCTTTTATGTAGTTTAGGGTTATTTCTCTTCTTTCGGTTTCATGCTGAGTGTTCTTTTTCTCAATACCAGGAATGTTTTCTATCATCTCAGGCAGTTGCTGCTGTCTCCAAGCTGGGAACTTGTGTGCATTGTGTATGGCTTGACTGTTGATATGTTAAGAATAGGATCTGACCTAATCCTCGTTTTGCAGTTTCTACAAAGTTGCTACGCTTCAGTCTTCCCCTTTCCAAAACCATTAAATCTGTTGTACATAGGGTGGTCTGTCAATCTTCTAAATTTTTTCTGCTTGTTGCTGGGCTCTGCTATCTCTTCTATCCTGCATTGGTTGTAAACAGGTGATCTTTTCTAATTCATTAATAGGTGTTGTCCTTCAGGCTTCCAGTTATGATTCGCATTCCTTTGATTTTGGACTCTACTTATTTTGTTAAAGTTTGACTTAGCTGCTGTTGCCCAAGCTGCAATGCCATATTCCAGTACTGGCCTCACCCGTCCAGTATATAACTTCTTGAGAACTTTCTCATCTGCTCCCCATGTTGTACCAGCAAGCTTTTTCATGATTGCCATTCTTTGCCTTGCTCTTGTTCGATTTTTCTCAACCTGTGTCTTCCATGTCAGGCGACGATCAAAGGTGACTCCTAGATAGTTTGGATTTTCTTCATGGCGCGATATTTTTCCATTCAATACCAGCTTAGGTTGCTGAGTTTTAGTTGAGAGGGAGAACACTGTGCATGTTGTTTTCTCCTCACTTATCTTCACTAGCCATGAATTTTGACCAGTCCTCTAGAGCTAATAGGGCTTGCTGTATTCTGCTGTTAGCTGTACTAATATATTCTTCAGATGTCCATATGGCTAGGTCATCTGCAAAGGATGATGTGTGTACTCTGGCTGGAAAATTTTCCGTGATGTCGTTTATATATGCTAGGAATAATGTTGGTGAAAGAACTCCTCCTTGGGGGACACCTTGCTCCAACAGCATCATTTTGCTGGTTTGTCCTTGTACTTTTGTCCTGGCAGTTCTGTTCTCAAGGTAGTGGCTGATCCATTTGTACATTTTCCCGCAAACATGCATTTTTTGCAGTTTTACTTTCAGTCCTTCCTTCCATACTTTATCAAATGCTTTTTCTAAATCTATCCAGACTGCTAGTGTGTGCTTTTTCTCTTGGAAGGCATCCTCTATTTCCTGAGCTATATAGGTTATTTGATCTTCAGTAGATCTGTACTTTCTGAATCCTGCTTGGTGAGGTGTTAAGAGTTGGTTTTCTTCCAGATGCCATGTTAGCCTGCCATTGATAATGCGTTCCATTAATTTTCCTACACAGCTAAGAAGACTGATAGGTCGATAGCCATTTGGTTACTTCCAGGTCTTTTCCTTTCTTTGGGACTGGTATTAGTATAGCTTCCTTCCATGCCTGTGGGACTATTCCCCTCTTCCAGCTGTAATTTAGGACTGCTAGTAGTTTCTTTTTTGCCTTAGTGCCTAGTCCTATTAGCATTTCATTTGTGATTCCATCCTTTCCTGGTGATGTCTTCTTTTTTAGGGTATTCATTGCCTGTTCCATTTCTTCCATTGTTAGATTTGCCATCATATATTCTGCTGCTGTCTCTGTATATGTATGATGTATCTGTTTATCTTTGATTGCTTTCTTCTGTTCGGCTGTAATATCAATGTGGTTTGCACTGGCATAGTGTTCCATTAGTGCATTTGCAGCCTTTTTTCCTGTCAGCAAGGCATTTCCTTGTTTAATTGTTATTTGTTTGTTTCTAGGTCCTTCATTGTTCATGGCTTTCACTAGTTTCCATAGTTTGTTTCCATCCCTGTCAAAATTCAGGTTTTCTGTTTTTTTTCCTCCAACAATCTCTTGTTGTTTGATTTACTGTTCTTTTATATTTTGCTGAGATGGCTTTGAGAGAGATGTTCGCTTCAGTTGTTTGTTCTCTCTCTGCGGTCTTCCTAGCATCTTCAACTTTGTCCTCCAAAAATTGTAGTTCTTCAGTCCAGTATGGTTTGTAATTTTTCCTTGCTCCTCTTGGAATAGACTCAGTGGCCGCCTGTATTATTGCTCTGTTTAGACTTTCCACCATTTGCTTCATGTTGCCATATCGTGTATTTACGTTTTCACAATATTTGTCTGTTAGTATGGCAAATCTGTCCCAATCTGCTCGTTTGTAATTCCAACGGGGCAAAGGCTTTTGCTCCTGTGGAACATACTCCATATTTATTACAAGCTTGATTGGTCTGTGGTCACTACCTGCTAATTGGTCCAGCACACGGCGATCGATTTTGTGGAGGATGTCTCCTGTGCAGAAAGCTAAGTCTGGAGTAGAAGTGGTAATCCATCTTCTGGAGTAGAAGCTCGGTGTGTCATCCGCTTTGTTAAGTAGATGGAGATTTGAGTCTATTTCCCAGTCCTCCACTTCATCTCCTCTTTTGTCAGTATCTGGGTATCCCCATCTTTCTGAACGGCTATTAAAGTCTCCGACAACAATGCAATTTGTGTCAGTTATTTCCATGTTTGAGAGTGTAAGATCCTTATCTGCCGGGCTATATAGATTGTAAATTCTTATTTTCACGTCCTTTATCATTATATCAACACCTATAATTTCCGTTTGGTTGTCAGAGATCACAGATACTTCGCTGCAAGGTATTGTATTTCGTGTAAGTATTACAACTCCTCCTTTGTGTCCTTCGCGGTCGAAACGTGTGGCCTGATATCCATCGACTGAAAATGTGCGATTGGCGTTGAGGTGTGTCTCTTGAATGCATGCCACATCTATTCTATCTTTATGAAGACGCTGTGTTAGGGAGGCTTTCTTGTTATAAACTCCTTCTGCATTCCATTGTAGTATGTTGAGTGTCCGGGGTGTTTGGTCAATAGCTCTTAACCTACTCCTCTGTGCCTTGACTCCACAGCACAGGGGAAGGTGACTACCAGTAGTCATGGGTGGACCCCCTCGAGGCAGGGGGCCCGGCACTATCACCGCTTGATGGGACTTCACGGGATTAGCACCATAACGATTAATTTTCATCTGTGGCATCATGAAATGATAAAGTTACGTTGCACTTCTTTGTCAAGCCTGTGGCTCAGTACATCCGATTTCGACAAGCATTTGTTCGGGATGCTTTCCCTAGCCTTTGACTGTCCCCAGTCTACCTACAAGGCAGCAGGTTTGTGCGTCACTTCGTCTGGTCCCTCTCCCTTGACCTGTCCGACATGGGTGACCCTACCAGTAGCTGTGCTACCGTCGGCATAGCTCTTGGGGTCATTGGAACGCTCAAGCCCCTCTACCTCGTCAAGGTGGACGCACGGCAGAGGGGATGTGTGGGTTGTATTGTAGGAGATCCAGCCGTGGATAGTAGCTGGACTGAATGTCTTGTGAATTGAGATTTAGCAGGCCGTGAGAAGCCAGTGATGTGTGCTGGTTAAATTGTGAGGAGGATATTTATATTCTATGGATTACATTATTTCTGGATGTATAAACATGTTCCGTCTGTCCGTCTTATTTCTGTAATAAAGGATTATGTGCGCCAACGGAATCTTGTTTAATGACTGGTGAATATGCACTGCGGGGGTGAGTTATATTGCAAGACAGTTAGATATCTCCATTGACACACCATGAGTATCGTTACCTAGACAACGACCAACACACGATAATATCATGAACATATCATCGTAAGAATTTCATGATATTATCATCAAGAACGACGTGTGACATATATATATATATATATATATTATATATATATATATATATATATATATATATATATATATATATATATATATATATATATATATATATAACAGATCCTGAAACATGGAGGTCGGTGTGAGTACTCAACTACAACTAGGACTAACCTGCATCTCAACTTTAACACATGCACCAGAGTAATATACATATATCATATATGATATACTAGATCATCAATATCATAGATCAACTCTTAACTACAATGTACAGACATGGGGGAGCAAGAGAAAGCAATAGTACGCAAGTGTATAGTTACATAACTCGTCTGGGCAATGCAGCCCGATAGCACCAGAGTAGACTGTTTGACTCTGTTATTGTATCCTCTACCTGGTGTTATTCTAACCATCCACTTCTCTTCAACCAACAACAACCATACAATACACCTACTTATCTTTCAGTGTAGCGGTTTTATTTACTAGGAGGTGTCCAGCCGGACATATGCTCCTCATCCACACAACTCAACAATTAATTAATCATTTAACCCATTGATCAATTAATTCAACATAACTCATTAATGACTATACAACATTAACAAATTATCTACATCACAATTCATTAACATAGCATTAACAAATTATAAATCATGAATTGTTAATAACTAATTAAACTCATAAACAAAGCAACAGCTTCTGTTCTGGTATCTCTGTCCCAGAACAAGGATTGACCTTTATTATTTGACCTTCTACCATGACGGTCAAGTCTGTGCAGGTCTATCACAGATATCGTGGCCATCCACCTAGAAATCTTTCCCCCAGCTGCTGTGGAAAAAGACCCTCTTGGTTCCGTGGCGAGTTAGGACACGTCGTCCATTTTAGAGTGGCACCCAGCCCCTCATCCACTAAATCTCCAGTCCCCCCTCAAGTGCTGCCTAAATGGCTTGGATGTAACTACCACGTCGTAGTGAATAAGTTACCCCACTTATAGATCAGGCTTAGAGAAGAAAAGAACTGTAGAGACAATGTTCTGTTCGAAGTTAGGATCGTCATTAGCGCAACGGCCTCGATTTCAGAGCGTCGCATCGCTCTCGGTCGGGTATTCAAATTCAACACTCGGTCACGCACAATCACTTTGGTCGGATAGGCAAATCAATAGTCTGTCGTACCGGCCGCACATTATAAACACGATCGGGCACGCCGCATATTCACTTAGGCGGGCTGGCATATAACAAGTAGTGACATAAATCCACAAGCAATTCCTAACTACCTCTATTAAGTAAATATAAGACATTTCTACATAAATGTGGAATAGCATTAGCATCTTCACTTAGTAAATACTTACATTCACATCCCATTGAAATAAGAACACTTTGTTTCCAGGAATTAATAAACACCACTGATGTAAGGCATAAGTCACAACCCTATTCTAGCTAAGCAAATAACACATCATTGGCTAGCTCATGCTAATTACCCATCACTATTAATGACTCTAACATCACAGTTTAACTAATGTCAAAATTCCTTACAGCTCTAAGTATGTAATTACTAAACACGATAGTTAACACATTTGCTACCCAGTTGTTAAATTACCCGAACATACTTACCATTGGCAGTAATAACTTCATGGCAAATCTGTCACTCACAATGAATGCAATGTTAGTATAACACATTTAATTCTATCTGCTCTAATAACATCAATATTACACAGCTAATCAGATGTGTTATTACACACGCCTGATGTTTTGACGCACACAACAGTTGTCGTGACAGCCGACGTCTGACCTAAATATTTCCTAGCCGATCGATGGCTGATAATTAGAAATGCAGACACGCGGAGGAAAATTTTTTCGCTTATTTTACGTTCGGCGCTTAAAAGTATTTCGACTGCCGGCGTTTATTTAAGGAGAACAGTTAATTAATATTGTATTAAGAGATTACCTTGGATCATTCTATCACCACATTACTTGACTGCACGATGTCCCGCTCTGGCAACGACCAAAGACATCTCTTCACAGCAGTCAGTGAATATCGGCCGTCTCTGACGATATCTGAAAGGCGACTAACCGCGGATAGCTCAGTGCGCAGTCACAATTATATCTCGGGCCTAGAGAATCCTATGGGTCACGGATAAATTCAGAATCCCGTGTTCCCCGATGCAATTGTGGGTCCAACGTGACAGCAAACATCACGTACGCACATTGCCTATTCCCTTCTCGAAGAATCTAAATTCTTCACGAATTCTCCCGAATTATGACGTCAGGGACTATTTTAGCAGGGGATTTCCCTAGCTAGGTTCCCAATACAGCAGAGACAGAACTTTAACCCCCAAAATGAATTTCTTGGGCTATAAAGGGAAACCTGAA
>JACEFZ010001577.1:0-18895 GCA_014155875.1 Cepaea nemoralis
CCCCAAAAAAAAAAAAACCCAAAGGGCCCTGGAAAAGGGGTTAAAAACACCCCAGTTATTGGGGTGATCTTGAGTTACTTTGGCTAGCATGTGCTTCAGATCCCCATTAAGCTTTTCTATAATCCCGCTCGAGTGAGGGATGATAGGGGCTATTGAAGACTTGCTTCACTCCTAACATTTTAGTGAAAGCTTGAGTGGATGCAGCGATAAACTGCGTGCCTCTATCAGACTGGATGGTATCTGGAAACCCAATTCGGGAAAAAATATGGAAGAACACTTCCATGATATCGTTGCAGTAATGTTCTTTCTGATATGAGAGCAGAAGAAAATGGATTGATGACATCAAGGACATTGTACAGTCACATGGAATGACACTATCCATAGCTGGAACATCATAGCTATGATGCTTGATGGCAAAAGTTGGAAGATGGTGATTAACTAGATTCAACATGTGTGTGTGATGATATCAGAGTAAAAATTCTGATTGTTCTTATGGTGAACAGATTGTGAATACACCTATGCTGTCCCTGCTTGTGAGCATGTTGCTACTGCCAAGTCTTAGCTGGGTTGAATTATACACATCTGTGCCAGCTTGCAATAATCTTACAAATTTGGTCGATATTTATTTTCTCAGTTTTTTTAAGTACGTATCAGTTTGCTCATTATTTTAAGCCTCTTCTTCGACCTTGGCAGTAAATCCATTTAAGGTCTTGAAGAGTTGATATACTTGTAGAACTTAATCGTTGATACTATAGCCACCCATGATTGAAAACTAACCTCCTGAGAGTTAGACACAATGGTAGCTTCTGTGTATGGAGATAGATAACCACAGATGAGTGGTATGGCTGCCTCTGTCTCCATTACTCTCTCATATTGAATATTGTCAGTACATTGGTACGAGTGCTCTGAAATAATCTGTCTTTGAAATCTAGCTGTGAATCTCCATCTTGACCTCGCACAGCAACGCACACAGTTATATGTGCATATGATGACATGACAGACAGAACCAATTTTGAGACCTATGCATACAAATATACAATCAGAGCATGGAAGGTACCAGAACATGGAAGGTACCATGAGTTTATATATCCTTTGTCAAATGCTAAAGATGACTGAGCACCATGGGTAATCTTGAAGTCTTGTTAGTAATAGTCATAATAGTAACTTCAGAAGATGAGTGTTTTTACATCCCGTAATTTCTGATAACATGTATAGTTAAGTTTTAAAAAAGTGCCTTATGATGTACTCATTCATCACGTGCCATGCCGATAAGCGTGGGCAGTCATATTTCGCTATCTCACACCATCACCAGAGTCATGGATCAGTTCAGTGTTCTTGTCTCGATCTTATTTCTCTTATCAGTTTATAGTTTTCATTTGTTTCATGTAGGACTTTGTCATTGGCTTTTCTGTCTGTCCATGGTATTCTTTGCATTTTCCTCAGAAACCACATTTCCACAGCTATTAGATGTTTTGTCAGATTGGCTACTCACTGTCCATGCTTCACATCCATTCAAAAGTACAGGTTCTGTGTAGCAGTTCAACACTCTTTTTCTCGTTGCAAATTACATCTTTTTATTGGTCAGTATGTTTTCCATCTTGCAAAAGGTTACCTTAGCCATGACGATTCTTGTTCTAATCTCTTCAAGGCATCTCCGGTCAGATGTTATTGCTGTTCCGAGATAATTGTACCGATTCACTTGTTTAAGAATGTTCCCATTTACTTGTATATTACATTGTCGTATGTCTTTCTTCCTAGTGGCTACCATAATCTGTGTCTTCTTACAATTTAATTCTAACCCTAGTTGTTCATTGTATGCAACAGCCGCATCTACTAAATGTTGCAGGTCCTGCTCATTGTCTGCAATGAATACTGTTTCATCCGCATATCTAAACATAGGAGAAACTGATGAATATGACTGAACATTATGATGCATATATGAGGGCTATTCCAAAATCAACCGCAGATTGGCTGGTAAAAATGTACACAAATTGACAATAACATTTAAATACATTCAAAGGTTACATACATCACTGCATTACTTTTCACATAGTCACCACCTAAATTCAGGCACTTATCGTACCGTGGCACGAGTTTTAGTAACTCCTCGCCAAGGAACGGTGCCACTAGGGTACTTAGCCAGTTGTCAACTCCATCCATGAGCTCCTTGGCAGTGTCGAAGCACTGGGTAGCTAGCCAGACTTTCATCTTGCAGAAGGAATGATAATCGCTTGGTGCCAAAAGTTTCCCACGTAAACTGTTCAAGTAAAGTCTTTGTGCAAGCAGCAGTGTGGGGCGGCGTGTTCTTGTGCAGGATAATGACACCACTGGTGAGCATTCTGCACCTTTTGTTTTGGATCGACCAATTGAATTCCATCAACAAAATGCCCTTGCAGTCCCAGAACACTGTAACCATCATTTTCCTTTGTGAATATGTTTGCTTGAATTTTTTAGGCTTGTTTGGAGAATGAGTATGCATCCACTGTTTTGACTGTTCCTTCATCTCTGCATTCACGAAGTGAACCCATGTCTCATCCCCAGTCACTATTCTGTCAAGAAATGCATCCTCCTCTTCCCAGTAGCACAGAAGGAACGTCAAAGCTGAGCTCATTCTTTGAGTTTGTGAATGTCAGTCAGTTGCTTTGGTACCCACCATGAACAGAATTTGTGGTAACCTAACCTCTCTGTGACAATTCGAAACAGACTAATCCTAGAAATTTGTGGAAATTCTGTAGAAAGATCTGAAATTGTGACATGGCACTTTTCCCACTATGACCTTTTGAATGAGCACATCTGTCACACATTAATGTTGTGCTTGTCCACCCTCATCATACACGTCTGTACACTTATCTCTGAATTTCATGCACCAATCCCCACAGAACTGTCACTCATAACGTTATTACTGTACACATGACACAATCAGTGATAAATCTCGGCCGCATTTTGACCTGCTTGAAGAAAATGAATCACACCACGAATTTCACAGCTGGCAAGAAAGGCAATAACAGTGCCCATGTTTATTCGTTCGCCACCCGTAAAACACTGAACAAATGCCGACTGTAGGTTGATGATCAGTGAGCTAGAAAAAAAACTGCTGAATGATGCAAGCTATGGACAGTGTTGCTACGACAAATGGTTTATTTTTACCAGCCAATCACCAGTTGATTTTGGAATCGCCCTTGTACTACATTAAATTGTGAGTGAGTAGTAAAACCTCCACTAATAGACCTTACACAGCAGGTTCCTTCTTATCATCAGACACACCAAGTGGAGGCTTTTGGATCATGATTTCCAAACATTTTTCATCATATATATTTCCATACCCATAATAGCCATTTGTAAAACTTTTGCACATTTCTGCTTAATTGTGTTTTATCATGCTGCTTCAGTGTGTGCTATCCTGCCTTCATGAGTTTGGACATCATGAACCTTCTGCTTGAAGAAAATTAATTTCACAGCTGGCAGGAAAGGCAGTAACAGTGCCCATGTTAATTTTTTTGCCATTCGTGGACCACTGAACAAATGCAACTGTAGGTTGATGTGTAGTGGGCTAAAAAAATTACTGAATGCTACAAGCAATGAACGGTGTCGCTTTGGCAACCGGTTTATTTTTATCAGCCAATCAGTGATTGATTTTGGAATAGCCCTCATACTAAATTAAATTGTGAGCGAGTACTAAAACCTCCACTAATAGACCATACACAGTAGGTTCCTTCCCACTATCAGAATGTTCTCCCCATTATGTTTTGTTCTCTCTAACTCCTCAACACATAGTGGAGGCATTTGTGCAGATTTCTGTTAAATTGTGTCTTATCATGCTGCTTCAGCGTGTGCTATCTCTATCCCATCCTGCCTTCATGAGTTTGGACATCATGAACCTGACACTTTGACCCCACCTTGAAGTAATAGAGGGGTTTGCCTGTTCCAATGATGGCAAGTGTGTGCTGGTAGTAGCAATGCTACTGGTAGGGTCTCCCATATTGGGAAGGTCTAGGTGTAAAGATCAGATGAAGATGTTCCTTCTAGGCTGACTGGGGACAGTCAACAGGCCAGGGAAAGCAAACAATGTAAAAAATTAAAAGAAAGCTGAATGGTGCTAGTCCTGTGGAGTCCCACCAGGTGGTGATAGTGCTTGACCCCATACCTTCAAAGGAACCAACCAATGTCACCTTCCCCTGTGGAGTCACGGCACAGAGGGACAGGGTAAGAGCTATTGACCAAACACCCCACATTCTCAACATGCTACATTTGAGCATAGAAGGAGTTCTTAATAAAATAAACAACCCATAACAGTTTGCTGGTACAGCATTGGGAGTATTTGAGCACATTCTCAAGAAGCTATATACTGCATGAGTGAGACCAATACTTGAATATAGTTTTACAGCTTGGATCAAACTTTAACAAAATAGAGTCCAAAGACAAAAAATGTGGACTATAACTGGCATGAAGGCAGCACTTAATACTAACTAGGAAAATATCACATGTTTACAACCAGTGCTGGATAGAAGAAGTAGTAGAGCCAGCAACAAGCAGAAAAATGGAAGTGAAGGAATTCTCCTGACTCTGAAAAAATAAAACAAAGAAAACAATGGTAGTGGCAACTGGAAAATGTTCAGAGCAGATATAGGGGCCTTGGAAACTTCAGCAGAATTGCTGTTGACAGAGAAAAATAAGAGAAATAAATAGCTCTATTCACATATGTGATGTCAGCTGCCTCACTACTGAAGAGCAGAAACAGTTCAGTACTAGCAAACCAAGGGCTGCATTCCATAGACTGTATCAAAAGTCCTAAAGAGCTGTGATACAGTGAACCCTGTAACATTGCAACATACCTGGAAATGAAGAGCCTGACAGATTGGAAAAGGAAGGTGGAAGACTATGCAGCCTAATGAGACCAAGAGATTTATCAGAAACAATTAAGGAACTACACGGTAATCTGAACATCCAGACCAAAGAAAGATGATGCATATTACCAGCTCGAAAGAAGTGAATAAGTAGCTATCTGCAAATGCACATTATGTAGTATGCTGAAATACCACTTGTTCAATAATCTTAACATAGGAGAAACTGATGAATGTACGAGGGTAAGTTAATAAGTAAGCCACAAATGACTGTAGAAAAATAACTAAATATGATAACAACTTTAAACCAGTTTATTTTTGTACATATATTGTCCCTTTATTTCTCAACATAATTTCCACCAAGATTGATGTACTTATCCCATCGTTTTGTCAGTCCTCCCAAACCCGCTGCATTGAACTGGGTGCTTTGTTTTCATTTACCTGCCATCCCACAGAACTGTGTGACTTACTTATTGACTCGCCCTCTTACCTTTTTCTACCCAGCAATGCACCGCTTTACGGGACAAACATTTGTTAGCATAAACACTGAAAACCCACCTTGGCGGGAGATATTTCGCGAATGACGCCGAAGTTGAATGTGAAGTGAAAACGGTTTAGAAAACAGAGTACGCAGTTAGTTCTATGCAGCGGGTTTGAGAGGACTGATAAAACGATTGGATAAGTGCATCAATGTTGGTGGAAATTATGTTGAGAAATAAAGGGACAATGTAAGTGTAAAAATAAACTGGTTTCAAGTTGTTATTCTATTTATTTATTGTTCTACAGCCATTTGTGGCTTCTTTATTGACTTCCCGTCGTAACTGAACATTTGCTGCAAGCGTGTCAAACATATGCAGATTAGATAAAATCACTTTGACCTACGCCTACTATATGTGAGGACAAACTCTATGGAGATGTCTACAAACTCAAGTTAACTGCTGCTTTCTGTAAATATATTCAAGTTGATATCTGAAAGTGTACGAAGAAGAAAGAGACACTTCATAGCCCATTTGAAACAGGCCCTTATGAAAGTTGAGTGAAATCGTCTTCCATTTGAAAGATTTGTTCTGTTCCATCTTTTCAGAACCAAAACAAAACTGCAGCAGGGAATCGTTACTTTGGACGAAATTGAATATTTAATAAAGGTGAGTGTTGTGCAACAAAGACTTCAGTAAAGTCTATTTTATGTATATATTATCCTGCTATAAGTAGAAAATGAAGAGAATGTCAGATTAGATAACTGCTCACATTTGAAATCTTCATGTAATAACTCCTTTACAAGACTGGAAGATATTTTACGTTTGTAAGAACACCATTCATCATGTTTCTGGTCTAGAACATCGGCAGCCATGATTCTTCCTTCCTCTTTGTCGTCTGACATTTTGATGAAGTTAATGTTGTTTGTACCGTTGTTTGTTGCTCAATGATCTCAACTGTACACATACATCTTTCTCTGTCTACCCCTGCCTCTCTGGCCTAGTATTGTCTCATGTAAGACTGAGGCCTCGATTCCACCTCTTCTGTTGATATGTCCCATAAATTTCAGGTGTCATTCTCTTCAGGTTTTGATAAGTGATCCAGCAACACCTGCAGCTCTTAGCGTTTGGTAGTTTTCTTAAACAATATAAAATGACACAGAGTAGTGCAGCTTTACATAACAGAATTACGACACATACAGGACGTTGCGGCGACTAGCCTTCAACAGCAAACACATGTACAAAACTCAACATATAGTCATGGAGAAGATCTCCGGTGACTACATTAGGACGTGACGACAGGATGAGAAGAATAAAAAGATGAAAAAATGAAAGCAATGAAGAGAAAATGAAAATTGGAAAAAATGTTCCTACTTACCTCGAAGTTCCGAGCTGTGTGTAGCCCCGAATGTCACTGTTGTCTTCTTTTATACACAACCAAGGGAGTGGGATCTAGGATGATGATGGGGTGGTGGGTGTAACGGTTCAGTGAGCATCCCAGGTACTTTAGTGGAAGTAGTACATTGGGGCGGAGGCAGGAAGGTAGGTCGGGAACCTGTGATAGTTATCTGAGAATGGAATCTGAGGTTGTTTTCTTAGTCCATGATAGCCTCAATCTTAGTCATGATAGCATCAATCTTAGTCCATGATAGCCTCAATCTTAGTCCATGATAGCCTCAATCTTAGTCCATGATAGCCTCAATCTTAGTCCATGATAGCCTCAATCTTAGTCCATGATAGCCTCAATCTTAGTCCATGATAGCCTCAATCTTAGTCCATGATAGCCTCAATAATCTTAGTCCATGATAGCCTCAATCTTAGTCCATGGTTGCCTCAATCTTAGTCCATGATTGCCTCGACATTCTTCTCAAAGCTCTGACAATAGCAGTGCTCAAAGAATGTTTATAAATTTACAGGGCACCCTATGTAGCAGGTCCTTTGCAGAACATCGCTCTCATCATCTTTCTGCTGATCAACCACTGCTTCTCTCAAAAACCATGCCGTCTATCACTTCTGTTCAAGCCACCCTAACATTTGTTATGTCCAAGTTATTCGGTTTCCAAGACATGATGCTATAAAATAAGTTTGTTTTATTTTATATTCATGTCTCGTAGAATGTCACTATTTTTCTTCTTCTTCTTGGTCGACAAGATTCTACAAATATTCTGTAGTATTTAAGTTCAGTAGCCCCAGTTTTCTTCCTTAATGACTGTGAAATGGTCCATAGGTCACATCTGTATGTTGCCACTTGAAAGATGCATGTTCTGAAAGCTGTTACTTGAATTATATGAGGGTGTTGTGTCATGGGTTCTTAACACTGTTCAACCTCTGTATTGCCATTTGCACACACTTGCCAGAGAGAGAGAGAGAGAGAGAGAGAGAGAGAGAGAGAGAGAGAGAGAGAAAGAGAGAGAGAGAGAGAGAGGAGTTAAATGAAATTATAACTATTAATATCTTCTTCTTCTGCCCTTCTCCCACTATTTTATATTACTATACTTTACTAATAAACAATTATTCATTGAATCAAAGTTTTGGCAATATCCTGCAAAATGACTAACAAACAAGCTTTA
This sequence comes from Cepaea nemoralis, assembly GCA_014155875.1. NCBI lineage: Eukaryota > Metazoa > Mollusca > Gastropoda > Stylommatophora > Helicidae > Cepaea > Cepaea nemoralis. The sequence goes on from JACEFZ010001577.1 coordinate 7,888, forward strand.
CCTTAAAATAAGCCCACTTACATTAAACAAGAGTTCTCACAGGCACTAAAATGGTTGAAAACTGGTATGCTAGTGACTGTAGCTCGTTGTCCTTAGAGGAAAGTGGACTCCACAAGCACACCCTATATATCCCTTCTACTTCTATTATATTGCCTGACATATGTCTACACTCCTCCGTTCTGTCTACTCTTCACAATATCTCACTTTCACTTATCCCCCCCCCCCCCCCTCACATACTCCGACAACATTTCTTTCCACAATTAATAAAAGATTTATTAATTAAAGGTATGTATGGTGTAGGTATGGATAGCGTCTATGTAGTTGGTATGTTCTTCTAGTGTGGATGCCAGATAAGATGTTGATAGATAGTCTCCGTGTCTTCTCTCGTCTCTTCTCTCGGCTAAAGTACAGGACAGTACATAGATACAAGGAACGCTCTCACCCTGAATGCTCCGTCTGCTTGAGTCTGTAGAAATATCCGTTTTTTTGTAATGAAAAATGTTCACCACTGTATCAATGTACTTAAACCGATCACTATATGCTGTCAGCTTAGACTGAATGTTCTTTGCTTTTTTATAGCGTTCCTAATTCCATCCTGGAAAACACATCGATTTTCTAGTATTTTCTATTTTGTCCTGTAAAAGTTCTACACTGGATAGTTCTTAATTGGTATAGACACTTGGTATGCGCCTTGCAACTCTTCGAGACTGAGTCATTTGAGTCTTTCTATTATGTTACATGGTCTCTATTTTCCGTTCTCTGTCATCCTTACTTTTTACGATGACACTTCTTTTCTCTACTTTCTTATACACAAGTGTCGTGCTTTCTTATTTGAAAGTGCTTTCTTTGGGGTTATCAACACTGATTGATCTTTACCACAGCTATCTGTGTTATATCTTAGTTGATATGTCCCGCCCTGGTATTGGAACCTGTGTAATAAAGATTTAATAATGAGAGCTGAGTCTGCTTCATATTCTTTCTTATGTGAGTGTCTTTTCCTCCAGCCGAAATGAAAAGGCTTCCGAAAAAACCCACTCTGACATAATATAGAAGATTACCTAATGTCTATACTATTCCTACTAGTATTTACTTGTACATGCTAAGCATCATCTATTCCCCTATGCTAGAAGATTACTTCACTGTGATTTTACCTTATAATTATCCTTGTCTGAATTGGGAGTACTAATGCACAATAGATACACAAACATTCCTCCGAACGCAGCACCACCCTTTTCATACTCCCTTGTCTCATGGAAATCAAGAATCACACTAAACTTCCACAAAGAAGTGGCCACTCTTTATAGGTCATTTTTGCCGCATAGTCCTTGACCTGTCTGGACACCTCAAGTCAATACCTCATTATCACCGTTAGTGGAAATTTACTGATCTGAAACTTTTCCGTTATTTCTAAAACCCTCATTCTTTTGTTCCTTCACTCTGAGTCATCTAGACCGCAATATGCTGTGGAAATTTTCCTCAGTAACCAATCTCCCCACCTCCTTATCAGCCCCAACTCTGGCGGCTCTTTTAACTCTGTTCCCGGTAGTTCACCATCCGCGTAATCAGCGCTGACTCCCTCTCCACACCCACCTGACACTATCTGGTTTTTTCAATCCTGTCTTTATCACCTGACCGCGATACTGTCCAATCGTGCTGTCTGCCTTTGTCGCAAACCTATTTGTCCACTCGACAGTTTACCTGTGCTGTCTGCGGGCACTTCCGTATCTAGACCTATAAACACACGCGCCTGGTCCCTCAACCCGACTTTTCGTGATGTTTGTGACTAGTGACTTAACCTCGTCATCCTACACTCTCGTTGACCTGTGCTGCTGTTATTTCTACGTTAACACTTCAATCCGTTAACATTGGGGGGGGGGGGGGGGGGGGGGGGGGTCATTGACTCTGGTCACACCGTGGTTGGTTATCCTTACTGTTTTGTTTGTTAACCCTTCTCCTACCTGGTTAGTCGTTTTATAAGGTCGTCTATCTGGGAATCATTAACTCTCAGTATTCCACGACAGTGACCTTCACATATTTTTATGAAGTGACAGAACATATTTCTAGGAACAAGACCAAGCTGCAAATAACTAAATAAAACATTCTGCACTGCGCTGAAAGAAGAAAACCTGCTAGAAACTGAAGGAATAACATGCTCTTAAGAATTGAAAGAAAAAGATATTGCCAGGAATTGAAAGAACAACGTTGTGCCAGATACTGAAAGAAGGACATACTGCATGGAACAGAAATAAGGGCAGAGTATCTGGATTTAAAAGAAAAACATAATGCGGGAAACAGATATTTCAGTGATGCTGTGCTGCAAGTAATTTGAGAACTGTTGATGAGTTGTCTTACGGTGGTCTTGAGACACATCAGTGGTGTGGTGGTTTCCATCACAGGCCAATATCTTGAGTACAAAAGAATACCACATATCTTTCTGTGGACGCCCTCTTGCTCTGCAGGTTTTACAGAACCAACACTTCTGCCATACATCCTCATCATACACCACAGATAAATATCAGGCATGACTGCAATGGCTAGCATAGGATCTTCAAGTTAATGGACCCCAAGAGATGCAGTGACCAGAAATCATAAGTGATGAAGACTGGCACTCAATCCACTTCCATACCATGAGTGAATAGAAATGAGGCTGTGCAGTCATGTGTAGGATGTGATGATTTCCTTTGGTTGAACCAAGAATCAGCATCTTGTCTTGATCTCTGCAGTAATGGAAACCTCTGTGGATGTTAAGGAAATGTCCATTGTGTTGCTCCTGCATCCTATTGAGGGCTGAAAGTCATGCAGGTGGCTTTCTTTTCATAGGGCTAGATAAGATAAAGGACCTGGTGATAAAGTGGGTGCAGATGTCATCAACACATTATAACAGTGACATGTCTTATGATGCTACCTGGGAAGATGAAGCCTGAAAACAGAATGGCATGTGTTCATTGAAAGATACAGTAAACACATCCTACACTGGACAATAAAGAAGAAAGCATTTCAAGTGTGAAAAATTACTTGCAGAAACTGACAGAACACTGTTACTAGCAATCTTATTATTGATTTGTGTATGTCCACAGAATGACAAGAGGTATACTGCCCTTGCATGTATTTATAAACAAAGGGAGCAAATGCTTCAATGCCTACATCGATGAATTGAGTAGAGAAAATCAACCATCTCATTCATTATCTCCTGCTGCTGCTCCTGTTACAGGCTGAAGTGACTCCGGCTTGTAAAGTGTATTCTGTGACCCACAATGTATTGTATTATAATTATTCTCTCAGGATTTCAAAGATTCAAACATCATAACACTGTACAAGGAGGCTGCATGGTCTCGAGGTATGGTGTCCACCTCGAGTACTGGAGGCCCCGGGTTCAAGCCCTGGTGAGAACCGGGATTTTTTCACGTGGACTTCTAGTAATACAATTTCCCCTGGTATCTGGGTAGTGAGATCGGATGCCCGTGTGTAAAGACAGCGAGGTGCCAATGAAAATTACTCTTTGACTCGCCAGTTTTTCTGTTTTGGTTGTTTGCATGACAGTGTGTAGGATTTATCATATACGACCATATTTGAACTTTATAAATGCTGAGAGTTGATTAAATTGGTTTTTTTAATTTCACAGAAGTGCAATAGCCAATAATATTGGCCTGTTTTTCAACCCTCGATGGTAACAGCAATATTGATTTCAATTGTATACAGTTAGTGTTGAATATTGATTTCAGCTGTATACAGTTAGTGTTGAATATTGAGGAGTGGCTACAGAGTGCCTAGAATGTAGAGTTCTCCTTTTGGAGACCCGGGTTCGAATCCTCGGTAAGGTGTGGATGTTTTTATGTCTGTGGCAGAAGGAAAACCCTAACCTGCACAGTTTGTGGTGGCTGTACTAGTCAGGCGGCCTTAATTCCTCAGGCATGGGCAACACATGATCTCTAAATTTAGCCCCGGCTTTGTGTTATGGAGAGGTATAACTCCATTTTACAAACTATCGTCTATCAAGACGGCAAGGTGCCAGTCAATAATATACGTTCAGTAGTTTGCCATTACTTTCTCAACGGCCAATGCTCATACTATTGTGAAAATCAGCTCAAATAAACCTAACCCAAATCGCCTGAGGGGATCCTGTAAATAACTTTTAACCATTTCTCTTTATCGTTATATGTTATATAATAACATGATCAGTAACTTATTTAGCTTCGATGGGGAAAATTGACATGCCAAATGTGTTGGTCACGAGGAAAGAGGCAACCACTGGTGCAGCTCGTCTATTTAATCAATACACAGCTCATAATATACAGTGTTAACGAAGTATTGCACTCGCGACATGTTGCTCTCCAAGCACGGATTCTATTCATGTAGCAGTAATAACCATTGTTGCATTGGGGGCAGAACGTGCAATACATATTGATGGTCTGTAGTTGTCACAGACGTGCTTTCAGTGGGTGAAAGAACTCATACACATTTGAGGTATGGGAGGGTGGAGAGTCCGGGGGAGAAACAATAGTTAATCGAACAATCAAATATTTCTAAATATACTTTTAAATGGTGTTATATTTTGTCTATTTATTTACATAACTACAGTCAACAATGAAAGCATTTAAACACAACAGACATAAACAATAGATTGGTCAATTATTGTCTGGCATATTTCACTGCTATCTCGTCAATAGCACACTGCAGAGTTGTATCATAAGAAAGTGAATAGATTAGTCATATTTTGTATGAAATACGTAAGACACGTTGTCACTGTTACTGTTCGAATGTGAAGCTTTTGTTATCCTCCACGGTAGTCACACTCACTACGACGTCTTTTCTGTCTGCATAATGAAACATTGACAAACGTTACAAATTGTGAGTGCTTGACTCCATAACCATCAACAGATGCGGACTGTTCACAAGAATTCAAAAGTAACGTTGTAAGTAATCACACGCGCTGATCCTTTAAAGACGTATCCAGCCCACAACAAGGATACAAATAAGTCACTTTTATATTTATATTTTCATGTTTTTATTTTATGTAGTTGTGTCGACTTGTGTTTGTTTATTCTGTGCTGACGAAGGGTTTAGCCACAACGTCCTTTTTGTTAATTTCAATCGTGTTCTAGCAAAGCTCACTATCTGCATCTCGTTGTTGGTGATTCAATCACAAGAATTCAGAAGAACACCGGTCATGGCAGTCATCATCACGTGTCCTGTCAACTTGCGTGAGCTTTCATGCGTCTCCACATAGCTCGGACCTTGGTGCTGTGGGTATATTCTGTCATATAAAAACTGCCATCTGCTGTCTATTGTACCTTGCGGTGTAGGACTGGGGTGTCGTGAGCCAAAGGAATTAAGGCCGCAGCGAACTGTGTAGGTTAGGGTTGTCTTTCTGTCCCCGACATAAAATTATTCACACCTTACCGAGGATTCAAACTCGGGTAACCACTACGCCACGGATCATTCCCGGTAATAATAATCAGGCATGTAGTTTCTGACTTTGCTAGAGGCTAGAGACAGGTTTGGGGCATGTATGAAGAAAAATAAACCAGAAAAGTTACTGACAAAATTCATTGGAAAAGAGGAAGAAGAACGCAGAGAGAAAAATACCCAGATGGCTCGATATGCATGATTGGGACAAGGACACGGAGCTGATCCAAGAATCTGGTGATCGTGTGAGATGGCGAACCAAGACTGCCCACGCTTATGGCATAGCACATGCTGATGATGATGATGATGATGATGATGATGATGATGATGATGATGATGATGATGATGATGATGATGATGAGTGAAAGTTTGCCAACATGGCATAGCACATGCTGATGATGATGATGATGATGATGATGCTGATGATGATGATGATGATGATGATGATGATGATGATGATGATGATGATGATGATGATGAGTGAAAGTTTGCCAACATGGCATAGCACATGCTGATGATGATGATGATTATGATGATGCTGATGATGATGATGATGATGATGATGATGATGATGATGATGATGATGATGATGATGATGATGATGATGATGAGTGAAAGTTTGCCAACATGGCTTGCTTCTCCATGACGTACTCCTCTCTATTGTATCCTTGAATAGTGTCTGATTAGAATCGCGTAAAATCGTCCCTCCTGATGAAGACTGGGACGACCATCGGCAGCTGACAATAGTAAATTAAAACCCTGCTTGCTTTTGCGTTTTTATTTTTTTAACATTGTCATCACTCCATAGTTTTGGTAGTCATTCAATGTGGTTTAATATCTTTGATCCCGATTAGAACAAACGGCGTTGCGGCACGTGCGCTGCTCTGGGATGTATGGAACTTGGCAAAAGCAAAATGAACACACTACGAGGGGAGAGAAAACAAAATTAAAGGGGCCACAAATCTGAGCATGAACTCATTGCAGCAGATAAAGTTCATGCCACTGTCTAACCGATCCTAACCTTTTCTTGTTCTCCTCAGAACTCTGTGGGAGAGAATGGTGGACCATTGAACTATCTGGTGATGTCGCTTTTCTCATTCAATCGCCGATTGGAGAACGCAGACCGGAAACGAACACAGCTCCCTCTTGAAAGCCTGGAATGGCGCGTGCGCCGGCGAGAAGAAAGACAACCCGCGATGAAAATGTTCTGTTTCCTGCCCGTACTAGCAGAGTCGGTATCCTCGGGCCATCGCTTATCCCCATCCAAGTGAAAAACAGAGGATATTGCACAGACATGAGTGGCTAATTTCGCACCAAATTTCAAGGCCTGCTCATTAAGTGGCTTAAAACACTCAAGGGTCATATCATAATGCCCCATCCTTCATCTTGTCTGTGCTAGTTCATCTCGCGGGCTCAGGCTTCTTTGGATCATTTACGGGTCTTTTAACATGGAGACGGCAGGGGATGAAAATATGGGACCAAAGTAAGAAATAGCTGGGAAAGAGCAAAATGAGAGGCATTAAACATGTGAGACCCTCGTGCGGATGGGAGGAGATACAGAAATTGCGTATATGATGAATACTATACGTAAGCAAGCAAACTGGGGATGACAAGTTTTACCATGGTAATTCAGTCAGTATATGATCCTTTTACATGCCTTAGACGTGAAAGATACTAATGACACTAGAACAGTGGTTCTCAACCGGTGGGGAATTCCCCCCCCCCCCCCCAGGGGGAATTTTAGGGTTTCCAGTGGGGAATTAAGATTATTTCAAGATCGCATTAATACAAGAACCAGTTACTTGATATTGTTTTTCCCTCTAAATTTTACAGTTCTGTACTTCTCGCCCTAATGAAATTTATTTTACAACGTAAGTAGACCCGCAAATCACGTTTTATGTAGATGTCTAGACTTGTTCTAGTATGTGTTATTAAATTTAGCTTCCATTTTTATGTATACTGTGTAAGGGTGGGGGTGGGAGAATTTATAGGGAGGAGTTTGAAAGGGGGGGGGGAATGACGTTCTAAACATATGGTAAAGGGGGGCATGGGCCAAAAAAGGTTGAGAACCACTGAACTAGAACATTATATACAACAATAAGAAAGAGACAAACAGCTTTATTTGGTCATGTGATGAGAAGAGAGGTATTAGAGAACATTAAGATCTGTAGAGAGCCATAAACGCCTACGCCAGCTGGCATGGCACTTGATGATGATGATGACGAGGCGCGTTGGGCATATGTCGCTAGACCATATAAACCTCTCGGCACTAGGTGTGCGATGTGGTCAGTATCACGTCTGCCGCCTTAACTGCCCAAGACATTTCCTGGTGCTCGTGTTAGGTCGGACCGTCATGGGACCCCAGGTCAATTTAAAATATTCGAATCCATGCCGAAGTGAATCTAACCCATGACCACTGGGTGGGCGAACAGCGTCTAGCCACTACGCTACCTCGTCTCTCGTCGGTGAGATTTTGTTCCATAGTTCAGAAATGAAAACCACATCACGGCTGCTGTTTTTTGGAGCGGTCTGGATTCCTCAGCCCGCAATGGTACACATGTAGTGAATAGGGCCAGAGGATCGACTTCATTGCACCGGGTTTGTACCATATGGCTCGGGTTTTTTTTCCACAGTGCGGTTTGCCGAAAGCGTGGCACAAAGCACGAACTCCGGAGCTTCAGCGACGACCTTCAAAGACTTGTTAGTGCCGAACAACGTAGAGTGGCAGGAGGCGCAACCGTTTCGCCACGAAGACTGCCTGTATAGTGAATAAAGTTAATAAACTTCTACATATAGTGAATAAAGTTTATAAACTTCTACGTATAGTGAATTAAGTTTATAAACTTCTCAATCAATCATGTGCCATGCCGGAAAGCGTGGGCGGTCATGACTCGCCATTTCACTCGATCACCAGAGTCGTGGATCAGCTCAGTGTTCCTGTCTCGACCATGCCATGTGGCCAAGCCATCCAGGTATTTACTTCTCGGTATTCCCCCTGGTCTGTTTCCTTCGATCTTGCCAGTTGTCACCAAGTTCTCCAATTCATTTCTTCTCATAACATGTCCAAAGAATTTTGACTGTCTACGTCTAATTTCTCTAAACTTCTACATATAGTGAATGCAGTTTAGAAACTGTTACATATAGTGAATAAAGTTTATAAACTTTTACATATAGTGAATACAATTTATAAACTTCTCCATATAGTGAATAAAGTTTATAAACCTCTACGTATAGTGAATACAAGTTTATACACTTCTACATATAGTGAATAAAGTTTATAAACTTCTACATCTCTGATAGCCAGAAGCATATTCCTGCATGAAAATCAAAAATAGATTGTCCATACTTGAAACGAAACGCCATATTTTCCCTGTTTTGAATTCCTGCCCTAGTCCTTTCATTGATTTATTTCTTATAGTGTTTCTAAAGCTGTCGCCCTCGTCGTTTCCTCGTAGAGTGAATGTCTGACGGCGTACGTTTATGAGCGTGAATGCGCGCTACCGGGTGTGTGTATGTGCGTGTATTATATGCCTTCATTGGTTAGTACAAATACTGATCTCCCCTAGGCGAAGTTCTCCCCTTCGTGTTGTCCATTGTTGCCAAAGATGATAACACAATGCACCTCCCCCCAGGATATCAACCCTGATTCCTTGTTTCCTTGTTGCTCTTGCCCTCCATGAAACACAACAACAGCGTGAAAGATGTCCAGGGGACAGAAAGCGGGCTCGAAGCCCACCCAGGCTTTGGTGAACGTACAGCCCCAGCCTCCCAGCAGGGGTTCATTCCACAGATGTTCACTTGCTATAGAGTAAGGGCGGTCTCAGTGGCAAATCCTGCTTTAGCCACGATATTGCCGCTGGAGATGAAGTGGTACGTCCTTCACATATTCTAGGTCACAGTACAATGGGGTTGGATGACCAGTTCCTATCCTCGTCGCCTGTTCTCCCCACATAATAATTAAGTACCGATTTCAATGAAGATGGATCGACCCCAGAATCGATCTGGTCGAAAGATATTAATTATGTCACCGACGATTATTAAACCGTGACCCCCTCGCCCTACACTTCTTTATATTATGTTTCGTTTCCCGAGTGACAAGTTCACCGGACTCTCATTCGAGAGACCCGGGTTTGAATCCTCGGTAACGATTTTTCTTTCTGTCGGGGGAAAACAGAATAGGCTAACCTGCACAGTTCACGGTGACTGCACTAGCCAGGCGGACTTAATTTCTCAGGCTCAACCCCCCCCCCCCCCTTTCCTTCCTTACATAGGTCGTCCTACTTTGTAGGGTACTCTGGGCAATAATGACAGGTTTGTTTTACCCCTGAACCTTGTTTTGTTTCCATTGCAACGTGCTACATAACATATGTATGATTGTGATACTTCGTCTTTCTTGTTAAATATTCTTGGTCTTTTGGTTGTTGATGAAGATTTTGGTCGAAACGTTCGTTTGTATATGTGTATCTCCTTCTTTTCATGGAGCTTCTCAGTGAACATTTTCTGCTCATTCGCCTCCCAGTATCAGCTCGGCGGAAATAAATCTCCCTTTTTAAGATGTTACGAATGGTCAAAGTTAATAAATCAGAGATTATATCAACAAAGAGCAATATGATGCCCTTAAATACAGTGGTCATGAAATACCAGAGATTCGATATGCTAATGAGACACTATTACTCTCCATATCACAGAATGGTATATAACAACTAATAACGTCAAACCTAAAAGAATAGTGAAAATCATAACTTATATCTTAACACATACAAAACCAAAGATAATGCATAGGGATAAAACTAATATGGAGAAAGAAATATATGTTAATGAAGGAAATATTGAGACTATCTTGGGTCATTAATTACCAACAATGGTGATGAAATGAAGGAAATTTAAAATATGTTTTGCTATTCAGAAAATAAACCAACTGAATAAATTATGGAGTAGGACAGATCATCATCATCATCATCATCAAGTGCTCTGCCAGCACGCGTAGGCGTTCATGGCTCTCCACAGATCTTGATCTTTGGTGTTCTGAATCAACTCTGCTAATGATATTCACGGAGAGTCCTTTCTTTGCACTTTTTGTTGCTACAATCAGCAGATAAAGGTCATGGTAGTGTCTAGCCGATCCTAACCTATTTTTTTAAAATCTCTGTTACTACAATGTCCAACAATTGTTGAAGGTCTGTTGCATTATCCGCCACCAATACTGTGTAGGACAGATAGAACTACAACAATTAGATGTTTAAGAACATGCATCCTTCTCATTGCAACATACGCCTGTCAGACCTGGACACTTACTAAACAAGATGCACTGCCTTTCAATATAATGTTATAGACGGGTTCTAAAAAAGTCTTTAAAAATTAGACGGGTTCTAAGATAATCTTGGATACAGACAAGAACAAATGCGACAAGAACTGAATATTGAAGAAGGTTGGCTAATAAAGACGATAAAACAAAGAAAATTGAAATATTTTGGACACTTGAAAAGTCAGGAAAGCTTGGCGAGAACACTTGTGGAGGAGCATATGCCCGGGGAGAGGGGAAGAAGAAGGCCAAAGAGACGATGGATGCAGGATGTAGCAGATGATCTCCAGATGGGTGTAT
>JACEFZ010001578.1:0-52500 GCA_014155875.1 Cepaea nemoralis
TTTGTTGTTGTTTAATTTTTATTTATTTTTTTAAATTAGTTAAAATATTATACACAAACTCAGTTATCTGCCCTTAGAAACATGTCTTTTGTTAGAATTATCAACCCTTACATATGACCTAAGTACCTACCCTACCCAAACCGCTCTGGTCCCGAGCTGGATTGGGGGCAATCCAGCGAGGTCAATCCAGAAAGTATAATTAGGAGCACACAAAAAACCCTAACCCTAACCCCTAAACCCTAATCCCTAACCCTAACCCCTAACCCTAACCCCTAACCCTAACCCCTAACCCTAACCCTAACCCTAACCCCTAACCCTAACCCCTAACCCTAACCCCTAACCCCTAACCCCTAACCCAGCTGGATTGGGGTCAATCCAGCACCACAATCCAGAAATAATAATCAAATACCCGCTAACCTACTACTGACGGCTTGGTGAAAGTGCTGTAGTCGACTTGGTGAAAGTGCTGTTGACGACTTGGTGAAAGTGATGTACGACGGCTTGGTTAAAGTGCTGTAGTCGACTTGGTGAAAGTGCTGTAGTCGACTTGGTGAAAGTGCTGTTGACGACTTGGTGAAAGTGCTGTACGACGACTTGGTGAAAGTGCTGTAGTCGACTTGGTGAAAGTGCTGTAGTCGACTTGGTTAAAGTGCTGTAGACGACTTGGTGAAAGTGCTGTAGTCGACTTGGTTAAAGTGCTGTAGTCGATTTGGTTAAAGTGCTGTAGTCGACTTGGTTAAAGTGCTGTACGACGACTTCGTGAAAGTGCTGTATGACGACTTGGTGAAAGTGCTGTACGACGACTTGGTGAAAGTGCTGTACGACGACTTGGTGAAAGTGCTGTAGACGACTTGGTGAAAGTGCCGTACGACGGCTTGGTGAAAGTGCTGTACGACGACTTGGTGAAAGTGCTGTACGACGACTTGGTGAAAGTGCTGTACGACGACTTGGTGAAAGTGCTGTACGACGACTTGGTGAAAGTGCTGTAGACGACTTGGTGAAAGTGCCGTACGACGGCTTGGTGAAAGTGCTGTACGACGACTTGGTGAAAGTGCTGTACGACGACTTGGTGAAAGTGCTGTACGACGACTTGGTGAAAGTGCTGTACGACAGCTTGGTGAAAGTGCTGTAGTCGACTTGGTGAAAGTGCCGTACGACGGCTTGGTGAAAGTGCTGTAGTCGACTTGGTGAAAGTGCTGTAGTCGACTTGGTGAAAGTGCTGTAGTCGACTTGGTGAAAGTGATGTACGACGACTTAGTGAAAGTGCTGTACGACGACTTGGTGAAAGTGCTGTACGACGGCTTGGTGAAAGTGCTGTACGACGACTTGGTGAAAGTGCTGTACGACGGCTTGGTGAAAGTGCTGTAGTCAACTTGGTGAAAGTGCTGTTGACGACTTGGTGAAAGTGATGTACGACGGCTTGGTTAAAGTGCTGTAGTCGACTTGGTGAAAGTGCTGTAGTCGACTTGGTGAAAGTGCTGTACGACGACTTGGTGAAAGTGCTGTAGTCGACTTGGTGAAAGTGCTGTAGTCGACTTGGTTAAAGTGCTGTAGACGACTTGGTGAAAGTGCTGTAGTCGACTTGGTTAAAGTGCTGTAGTCGACTTGGTGAAAGTGCTGTAGTCGACTTGGTGAAAGTGCTGTACGACGACTTCGTGAAAGTGCTGTACGACGACATGGTGAAAGTGCTGTACGACGACATGGTGAAAGTGCTGTACGACGACTTGGTTAAAGTGCTTTACGGCGACATGGTGAAAGTGCTGTAGACGACTTGGTGAAAGTGCTGTACGACGACTTGGTGAAAGTGCTGTAGTCGACATGGTGAAAGTGCTGTACGACGACTTGATGAAAGTGCTGTAGACGACTTGGTAAAAGTGCTGTACGACGACTTGGTGAAAGTGCTGTAGTCGACATGGTGAAAGTGCTGTACGACGACTTGATGAAAGTGCTGTAGTCGACATGGTGAAAGTGCTGTACGACGACTTGATGAAAGTGCTGTAGACGACTTGGTGAAAGTGCTGTAGACGACTTGGTTAAAGTGCTGTAGTCGACTTGGTTAAAGTGCTGTAGTCGACTTGGTGAAAGTGCTGTACGACGACATGGTGAAAGTGCTGTACGACGACTTGGTGAAAGTGCTGTACGACGACTTTGTGAAAGTGCTGTAGACGACTTGGTGAAAGTGCTGTAGACGACTTGGTTAAAGTGCTGTAGTCGACTTGGTTAAAGTGCTGTAGTCGACTTGGTTAAAGTGATGTAGTCGACTTGGTGAAAGTGCTGTAGTCGACTTGGTGAAAGTGCTGTAGTCGACTTGGTAAAAGTGCTGTACGACGACTTGGTTAAAGTGCTGTAGTCGACTTGGTTAAAGTGCTGTAGTCGACTTGGTGAAAGTGCAGTAGGCGACTTGGTTAAAGTGCTGTAGACGACTTGGTTAAAGTGCTGTAGTAGACTTAATGAAGGTGCCGTAGTCGACTTGGTGAAAGTGCTGTATTCGACTTGGTGAAAATGCTGTAGACGACTTGGTGAAAGTGCTGTAGTCGACATGGTTAAAGTGCTGTAGTCGACTTGGTGAAAGTGCTGTAGTCGACTTGGTAAAAGTGCTGTACGACGACTTGGTTAAAGTGCTGTAGTCGACTTGGTTAAAGTGCTGTAGTCGACTTGGTGAAAGTGCTGTAGTCGACTTGGTGAAAGACATGTAGTCGACTTGGTTAAAGTGCTGTACGACGACTTGGTTAAAGTGCTGTAGTCGACTTGGTTAAAGTGCTGTAGTCGACTTGGTTAAAGTGCTGTAGACGACTTGGTTAAAGTGCTGTAGTCGACTTTGTTAAAGTGCTGTAGACGACTTGGTGAAAGTGCTGTAGTCGACTTGGTTAAAGTGTTGTAGTCGACTTGGTTAAAGTGCTGTAGTCGACTTGGTGAAAGTGCTGTAGTCGACTTGGTGAAAGTGCTGTAGTCGACTTGGTAAAAGTGTTGTACGACGACTTGGTTAAAGTGCTGTACTCGACTTGGTGAAAGTGCTGTAGTCGACTTGGTGAAAGTGCTGTAGTCGACTTGGTAAAAGTGCTGTACGACGACTTGGTTAAAGTGCTGTAGTCGACTTGGTTAAAGTGCTGTAGTCGACTTGGTGAAAGTGCTGTAGGCGACTTGGTTAAAGTGCTGTAGTCGACTTGGTTAAAGTGCTGTATTCGACGTGGTTAAAGTGCTGTAGTCGACTTGGTTAACGTGCTCTAGTCGACTTGGTTAAAGTGCTGTAGTCGACTTGGTGAAAGTGCTGTAGTCGACTTGGTTAAAGTGCTGTACGACGACTTGGTTAAAGTGCTGTAGTCGACTTGGTTAAATGCTGTAGACGACTTGGTTAAAGTGCTGTAGTCGACTTGGTTAAAGTGCTGTAGTCGACTTGGTTAAAGTGCTGTAGTCGACTTGGTTAAAGTGCTGTACGACGACTTGGTGAAAGTGCTGTAGTCGACTTGGTTAAAGTGCTGTAGACGACTTGGTTAAAGTGCTGTAGTCGACTTGGTTAAAGTGCTGTAGTCGACTTGGTTAAAGTGCTGTAGTCGACTTGGTTAAAGTGCTGTATTCGACGTGGTTAAAGTGCTGTAGTCGACTTGGTTAACGTGCTCTAGTCGACTTGGTTAAAGTGCTGTAGTCGACTTGGTGAAAGTGCTGTAGTCGACTTGGTTAAAGTGCTGTACGACGACTTGGTTAAAGTGCTGTAGTCGACTTGGTTAAAATGCTGTAGACGACTTGGTTAAAGTGCTGTAGTCGACTTGGTTAAAGTGCTGTAGTCGACTTGGTGAAAGTGCTGTAGTCGACTTGGTTAAAGTGCTGTACGACGACTTGGTTAAAGTGCTGTAGTCGACTTGGTTAAAATGCTGTAGACGACTTGGTTAAAGTGCTGTAGTCGACTTGGTTAAAGTGCTGTAGTCGACTTGGTTAAAGTGCTGTAGTCGACTTGGTTAAAGTGCTGTACGACGACTTGGTGAAAGTGCTGTAGTCGACTTGGTTAAAGTGCTGTAGACGACTTGGTTAAAGTGCTGTAGTCGACTTGGTTAAAGTGCTGTAGTCGACTTGGTTAAAGTGCTGTAGTCGACTTGGTTAAAGTGCTGTATTCGACGTGGTTAAAGTGCTGTAGTCGACTTGGTTAACGTGCTCTAGTCGACTTGGTTAAAGTGCTGTAGTCGACTTGGTGAAAGTGCTGTAGTCGACTTGGTTAAAGTGCTGTACGACGACTTGGTTAAAGTGCTGTAGTCGACTTGGTTAAAGTGCTGTAGACGACTTGGTTAAAGTGCTGTAGTCGACTTGGTTAAAGTGCTGTAGTCGACTTGGTGAAAGTGCTGTAGTCGACTTGGTGAAAGTGCTGTAGACGACTTGGTGAAAGTTGTTTGTGTGTATGCGTGCGTGCGCACGCGCGCGCGCGTGTGTGTGTGTGTGTGTGTGTGTGTGTGTCCCTCGGCTGTCAATCTATTACATCTGTCTCTACACTGTTTCCAATGTTACGACGACTTGGTGAAAGTTGTTTGTGTGTCTGCCCCGTCAACCGATTATTTCCCCGTGTGTAAGTAGAGACGACTGACAGCTTGCTGGCAGGCAGGCAGGGAAAGAGGTAGTATGTGTGTGTGTTTTTTTTCTTACATATTTGAACAATGAGCAAACGAATAGGTAATAGTAGAACAGCATTGTCAACCGTGGATGTCTGTCTTCTGTTCCCTGTCACTGCTATACCTTGGAGACAGCTGGCTACACTTCTTCGTAGAGGTTCAGGTATCAACCTGTACACATGTACACATGTACACAGACCTGCAGCAGCCAGCTTCAGCTTGTTGACATCTCTATGGCGTTTCTTCCTTAAACGGTGCTAGTGTCGGACAAAATCATTTTATTTGGACACTCCCGTGGCAAATGTTTTTGTCATAATTTTACAGATTCCACGGTTATATTTGACGGAACTACCGTATGACAGTAGACATACTACCTGCTCTCTGTTAGCGCTGAATGTTGGGCGGCGCTTACCATACCCAAAACCCCACATTTTGCAACGGCTTCGAGCAGAAGAGCTCAATTAGGAGGGCACAGGCTTATCCTGGTGTGAGGAAATGCAACCTAAAGACTACATGTCGTGGCAGGGCAGGCCAGGCCCTAAGTCTTGGTTGGCAGCTGGTCTAGGATCGAAGCTCCGACAGGCGGATAGCTAGAGCATTACTTTGCTAATCCGGCAGCTTCTGCGGCTTGTCTTGTTCCAGATGTAGGGGTGTTACCTTTTCTCTGGAGTAAACTAAGCAGGCCGAGGGTGGCATCATGCTGCATGGGCAACACATGGTCTCTTCAATTCAGCCCAGGCTTTGCGCTGTTTTTGAAGCACAATGTAACAAACTATCGTCTGTTAAGACGTCAAGGTGCCAGTATTTTCTATTGTTAGTTTAGACACTCCTGCGTCTGATAGCATCTGGAATTAAATACTGTCCTCAGATAAAAATACAGAGCATTTTTGTACAGATATGTACCGCAGTTATGCCATGGACAATCATTCTACAAAGACATATACGTTTTATCTGCACAGGGAAGACTGAGCATCTGATAGTTTTCTCGAAGCGCACTAATGTAAATTATTTTAACATTGAACAACGACACCCCCCGCTTTGGATACGTTAGAACACCTGCAACAGTTAAGTTAAAGTTTCCTGTTTGTCCTTTTGCAGGACGCTGCAATCAACCCCATCATGTATTGGCTTTTTGCGTCAGCTCGCATTGAACTTGAGCTTAGTCGACAAACATGCTACTAGTAGTCAGTGCAATGGACATATTTTTGCGCGAGGACTAGCTTTCCTTATGTCCAGTTTCCCTCGCCAGCAGGCATGTCCTCTCCGACTTCTGAGGTAATTTACGTCCTTAAGTCTAGGACGAGATGTCAATATTTTAGTCCAATTAACCGGTGTAAGGGTTGATCCCGCTACCTCGCCATCAGCACACCGGAAGTTTAATATCGAGCGCTTTTATCCATAAGCTCACGCGGACCTCCCATGGCTGTTTATTTTATTTTATAAATTTTTATTTGCGCTCGCTCACTTTGAACTCAAGCGTAGTCCATACACGGACTATTACTTCTAGTGCACTGAACTCATTCTTTCAGCAGTGCGCCGGTGCTTTCTGAACAGCCGACGCCCATATCATCGAAATCAACGCGGATCTGCTTCCAAATCTCTGCGGCTGATTTCGAACGCCCAACCCGGTAAGCCTGGGAACTGTAAAATTGGGATCACTAACTCCTAGGCCAAGGACGCCGACACCTGCAACAGTGTTTAGTTTAGTTTAGTTTAGTGTAGTTTAGTCGTTGCATCAACATCACGGCACACGGTTTAACCCATATTTTCAAATAATATGTGTGCGTCCATGCAATTTTATATGCTCACGTGTTTGTGATAAGTGCATTCATCATTTCGTAAACAATCATGACTCAGTTTGTTGCTGTCCTAAATATTCCAGGGCACACACAAGAGCTGTAAGATGCAGTTGCTGCTACCCCCCCCCCCCCCCCCCCCCCCAACCTTGTTTGGTAAAACAGACGTGAGTCAAAGGTCACCATTTGTTTTTCCAAATCAGCCAAGCGCGAAACAAGATTAGGGATAAGATACATGGCGGTTGTTTTCGTATGTTGCTGTGTCTCAACATTTATGTGGGGAAAGTGGGAGAATGGTTATTGTTTTGCCAAAGTTGTTGCTCAGGAAAGTTTGTTGCATGTCCTTTTACGGAACGTCGCAATCAAATCTAGTATTGTGCAGGTCCGCATGGCCGAATGGATAAGAAGGCGTGTTCTTAAACATCCGTTGTGCTGATGCTGAGGTAAGGGGTTCAACCCCTACACCGGACAGCTGGACTAAAATGTTGACCTGTCGTCCTCGACTTGGGGACGTAAATAACAAGTACCTCTGAAGTCGGAATGGGATCGCCTGATGGCGAGGGACACTGTTAATAGGCAAAGCTAATCCACACGCAAAATTCAGTCCATCCATCCATCTATCCATCATGTGCCATGCCGGTAAGCATGGGCGGTCATGTTCTGCCATCTCACTCGATCACCAGAGTCGTGGATCAGCTCTGTGTTCCTGTCTCGATCATGCCATGTGGCCAAGCCATCCAGGTATTTGCTTCTAGGTCTTCCCCTTGGTCTCTTGCCTTCGATCTTGCCAGTCGTCACCAAGTTCTCCAATTAATTTCTTCTCATAACATGCCCAAAAAATTTTGACTGTTTACGTCTAATGACTCTAATCAGTTTACGATCTTCATTTGTTTCTTGAAGGACTTGTTCGTTGGTTTTTCTGTCTGTCGATGGTATTCTTTGCATTTTCCTCAGAAACCACATTTCCACAGCAATTAGCTGTTTTGCAGCTTCACTGCTTATTGTCCACGCTTCACATCCATACAAAAGTATAGGTTCTATGTAGCATCTCTGCACTCTTTTTCTCGTTTCAATTGATATCTTTGTGTTGGTCAGTATGTTTTTCATCTTGCAAAAGGCTACCTTCGCAATGGCAATTCTTATTCTAATCTCTTCAAGGCATCTCCCATCAGATGGTATGACTGTGCCGAATTCAGTCCATCACTACTATAAATAGTGTGTATGGACTACGCTTGAGTTCAAAGCGAGCGAGCGCCAAAAAAAATAGCATTGTGTTGTTGTGGTTTTTTTTTTCTTTTTTCTGTATGTGGATGGATGAACGCCAGGTGATCCGGTCTTGTGCGACGGTCTTCCCTGTGTCAGGGATTATGTCGAAGGCCTTAAGTGATGTCTTAAGCGAGTCCTTGTTGCTTTTTTTTCTCCTGTCACCCTTGAAAACGCCTGCCCTTCTGTATCTCATCAAAGAAGATTATTTTTGTAAACTGATGGTCTGGCATTCGGACTAGATGGCCTGTCCAGCGTATGTGTGTCTGCATGAGGATTGTATCGATGATGAGAATACCAGCTGTGTCTAGAACGGCAGTATCTGGGATCATGTTCTGCCACCCGATGTTCATTATCTTTCTTGTACATACTGTATGGTAGTGGCCCAGTGTGTTTGTTAATAACCAAGTACCATGTAAGCTGTGTTAACTTGGGCTGGCGGGCAAGGTTTAGGGGCCAGTGGGCGGGCGGGTGTGAGAACCGATCGACGAACGTAGTTATCGACCAACACAGATAGACACACACACACACGCACACACATACGCACGCACACACACACACACGCACGCACACACACACATATATATATATACAGAAAGACAAAATGTTTGCACCATACGAGTCCTGTCTGTCTCTGTGTCTTGTCGTCTGTCTATGTATTGTGATCTGTCTATTTGTGTATTGTGGTCTGTCTATTTGTGTATTGTGGTCTGTCTCTATGTTTATATTGTGGTCTGTCTCTGTTTGTGTATTGTCGCCTGTCTCTATTTGTGTACTGTCATCTGTCTTTATTTGTATATTGTCGTCTTTATCTATTTGTATATTGTCATCTGTCTCTGTTTGTATATTGTCATCTTTATCTGTTTGTGTATTGTCGTCTTTGTCTATTTATGTATTCCAGTCTGTCTCTATGTGTGTATTGTCGTCTGTCTCTATGGAAGTGTCTTGTCTGTTTGTCTCTGCGTTGTCTTTACGTTTATCGGTCTTGTCTGTTGTGAGTGAGTGCATAATTGAAGTGCTGAACTTGTCACTATTAAAAGATCATTTCTCTCTGTGACACAGGTTCTTGGCAACAAGACGAAGCTCTGGTGCTCTATACAACAGTCCACTCTGTACATGCAGAAGGTAACTAGTACTGGCACGTCTTATTTACTATTAGTTTCAGGGGCATTTCTCTATTCCTCTTCTCTCTATCACTCTCTCTCTCTCTCTCTCTCTCTCACTCACTCATTCACTCACACACACTCTCATTTTACTCTCTCTCTTTTGTTTTTCTGTCACACGCTCTCCCTCTCCCCCCTTTCCTCTCAACGTCTGGTTTTGCTGGTTTTGTTTCTGTCTCTCTGCCTCTCCATTTCTCTTTATAACTCCATTTCTCTGTCTCATTCTGTCAGCCTCTCTAGTCTGTCTCTCTCTCTCTCTCTCTCTCACTCTCTCTGACTCTCTCTTTCTCTCTCTACCTCTCTCTAGATTTTTCGTTTCTCTTTTTCTGTCACAATCTTCAATTATCTCTCTCCCTGTCACACTCTGTCACTCTCTTTCTCTCTATCTCACTCACTTACTCTCTCTCTCTCATTTTCCTATCTATCTTGTTACTCTCTTTCTCTCTATCTCACTCACTTACTCTCTCTCTCTCTCTCATTTTCCTGTCTATCTTTTTTCTGTCACATGCTCTCTCTCTCCTCTCCTCTCCCCATCTGTTTTTTTTTCTGTTGCTCTGCCTCTCCATCTCTGTGTCTCATTCTGTCAGTCTCTCTAGTCTTTCTCTCTCTCTCTCTCTCTCTCTCTCTCTCTCTCTGCCTCCCTCTCTCGTTGTTTTGTTTTTCTTTCTCTGTCGCAACCTTCAATTCTCTCTCTTCATCTTTCTCCTTCTCTCGCTACCTTTCTCATCTCTCTCCCCTTCTCTCTCATCTCTTTCCCTCTTATCTCCAAATTCTTTGTACGTCATCTACTGTAATGAATGACTACTGGTTTGCATCATTCCTGTAAGGCGCGGCAGTAACCATAGACCACGAGATCAAACATGTGTGTGCGTGAGTGTGCTTACGTTCATCCCTATACCAAATATGCAAATACTCTTATTTTCCTTTACAGCCTAGAGTAGACAAAGTGCGACAATAAAGAAGATTATTATGTTCAGAGAAGTTAAAGATAGTTCAGAGATCCAACAGATATGTTCCCAGAGCATGCCGGCATGTTGGGACACGAGCAGACGGATAGATTGGCTGAGTCTACCCCACTGGCAGCAGATTGGCTGAGTCTACCCCGCTGGTAGAGGTATTTATAAGACAGATGCCGTCTGGACCCTTTGGAATCATATGTATAGTTTTTAAGGACATATACACCAACATGATCTGGGGAGAGTGGGGCTGCAGGGAGTGACTAGGGGATCTGGCCGACACTTAGTACTCAGAGGAAAAGCCAGATGGACACATAATCAGATTGCACAAAGTATTGGGACTCTTCGCTAGTTGTTGAAGATGAGGACGGGGCGCGAATGGGAATGTCCCAAGTGCTGTGATGTCGGTGTTTTCATCATAGTTAACAAAATCAGTATGTTTTATATAACAGTGTTTTCAAAATAGTTAACGAAATCAGTATGTTTCTTATAACTGTATTTTCATCATAGTTAACGAAATCAGTATGTTTCTTATAACTGTGTTTTCATAGTAGTTAATGAAGTCAGTATGTTTCTTATAACAATGTTTTCATCATAGTTAACGAAGTCAGTATGTTTAATATAACAGTGTTTTCATAATATTTAATGAAGTCAGTATGTTTCATATAACTGTGTTTTCATAATAGTTAACAAAGTCAGTATGTTTCTTACAACAGTGTTTTCATAATAGTTAACAAAGTCAGTATGTTTTTTATGACAGACACCGAAACCTCAGAGGCAGGGGGATACTGTGAAGACAATTGACCTTAAGGATTGCCACCAAGTACGAAAGGTGACCACTGAGATCACAGGAGCTCATTTTGAAATATGTCAGAGGAAAAAGACACATGTTTTTGTAAGTAGTAAAAGATCAGATATTGTGCTTCTTTTATTTAAAAGGAGAATATATCATATGTTTTTTAAGTAGAAGAAGTAAAGGTCACCCACATTGTTTTTTGTTTTTATTTTAAGTAAAGCTCACATATTTATTTCAGTAGCAAATATGTCAGAGGAAAAAGACACATGTTTTTGTAAGTAGTAAAAGATCAGATATTGTGCTTCTTTTATTTAAAAGGAGAATATATCATATGTTTTTTAAGTAGAAGAAGTAAAGGTCACCCACATTGTTTTTTGTTTTTATTTTAAGTAGAGGTCACATATTTATTTCAGTAGCAAAGGACACCGTCACATTTTTTAAGTATCAGAAGAAAAGTCTTGTTTTCATAAATAGCAGAAGATCAGGTCATATGTTTTTATAAGCAGCAGATGAACAGGTCACTGTTAGGTATTTTTGTAAACAGCTGAAAGTACAATACAAGCCAACCATAACAGAAGCATGCTGCTCAAAGAGGTGAACAAATGGCCATGTTCAGACTAAACCATCCTTTTTGGACTCAAATCTCAAATTTTTAACAAAAAGAAGTATACACAAACAATTATGTGCCCCTGTTAGAAAAGACCAATGGGATGACACATAGATAAATCCCCAAATGGCTTGGTCGCATGGGCTAATTAGGTCAAGAACACTTACCTATCTGAGGCTGGTGATTGGATGAGATGGTGAACTATGACCTTTAATACTTACAGCACATGATGATGATGATGTGAGTGGAGAGTTAAGATGGACAGGGGAATAGGTCCTCCAAGAGTGTCATTTCCATGGAGCAAAGGGTCAACATTACCTTCCACAATCCAGCGGACGAGGAAATGTCTGTTGTAGTCAGAAGTCTGTGGGAGACTGCCATCGATAGAAGAAAGGAAGAGAGGTAGATGTGGAAGCTCGGAGAACAACTACCAGAATTATTAATAAATTACAAACATTCATTAACTGGCACCTGCACAAACTAGTGGGACTCATTTCTGGGACCTGGCCGGTTTGACAGGCGATGTTATTATGCTTATAAAAAGAGACATAATAACCTCTCCATAGCACAAAGCCTGGGCTGAATTAGAGACCATGTGTTGCCCATGCAGCAGCATCCCTCTCTCGGTCTGCCTAGTTTACTGCAGCTGAAAGGTAACACCAATAAATCTGAAACCAGGCAAGCTGCAGAAGCGGCCAGATCAGCAAAGCAATGCTCTAACCGTCCGCTTGTTGGAGCTTCGATCCTAGACCAGTTGCCGACCATGTAAGGGTCTGCTATGCCCTGCCATAACATTTAGTCTTCAGGTTGCATTTCCTCGCACTAGGGTAAGGCTTGTACCCTCCCAATTGTGCTCCTCCATCTGAAGCCACTGGCACAATGTTGGGTGAGCACTGGACATTTGGCGCTAACAGAAAGCAGGTAATATTGTCTACTGTTATACTCTAGCTCAGTCATATCTGACTGAGACCTGACTTTCAGTGGGACTAATATGTTTGTTTGTTCACATATCCTTACCAGGACATCGCTGTCAACATCAGCATATTTCAGCTGATTGTTGATTTCTTGGCAAGATTATGCTCAGTAGTTTGCCATTGCTTTCTGAGTGACCAGCTCAATACCCCGTAAGTTACAGACGCAGAGAGAATCACTACCAATTCTCGTGCAACGTCACGTTACTTACGAGAGTATACGAGATTACGGAGAAAGTCGTGTAACCTCTAGACCAGAGAGACCGGTGGGACTAATATAGTATGACATAATCACCAACGTGGAGCTCATAGAAAGAACTAAACAAATTAAAGTGAATCGGCAGGTGAGGAAAAGATATTCCTGCTGGATAGGACATCCAATTAGAAAAATTGAGGATAGCAGAAAAAGACACTGCCATACCAACTGTGTCACATGTAAAATTGAGGGGGGGGGGGGGGGAACCATCTGGAATTGGGGGAAAACAAATCTAGAACTGAGAAAAAAACATCTAGAATTGTTAATAACAATTTTTTTTTATTTGCATATACTATTTACAGGACATCGCTGTCCACACCAGCATTTTACCGCTGTTGTTGATTTCTTGGCAAGAGTACGCTCAGTAGTTTGCCAGTGATTTCTGAGCGACCGGCTCACATACCCCGTAAGTAACGAGCGCGACGCGATCCGCTACCAAATCTCGCACAGCTGCGTTACCCTACGTGGATATACTGGATTACGGGGAAAGACGTTAACCCCATAGCCAGGGAGACCGGCAAGAATAACATTAGAAAATAGAAATCATTGCAGAATATTCATGTATTGTACAACAGATATGTTTACTTCTCCCAGATTTGTCCATCCAGAGAGAACTGCACAATGTGGGTCAAGGCACTGCAAACAGCCATGGCTCTGAAGGATGCTGGGTAATGTTTACATCTTTGTTTATTTATAGTATTCTATCAAATAAAGAACATTTTATGCAATAAGCCCTTGTCATTAGAAGCTAGAAAACAAATTATTGCATGTTACACAGGACCATTTTTAACATACAGTTGTGAATTCTGGACAATTAGTAAACAAGCAAAAAATCCCAAAAAGCCTTAAAGATGTGGTTTTATAGAAAAATGCTGACATTTATTTGACAGCCAAAATGAGTACTCTGGACATTTTGAGAGAGGCTAAGTCGCAAAGGACACCATATCACAAACATCAGAAAGAGGCAGTCATAATTTTGTGGCCAAGTTATGAGAAGACAAAAACTGGAACATGTAACCCCAGAAGGATTTGTGGACAGATAGAGGAAGACAATGAGTCTTGTCATGGCACAGAAAGGAGTCAACACGTGCATTAATCCATGACAACAGAGACCACAATTTGTGGAAAAGCATGATTGCCCATGCCACCTGGCAAGGCACTCAATGATGATGCTGTTTATAATTATGTATGTCATATATTATATATATATATATATATATATATATATATATATATATATATATATATGATTACTATACTCAATGTGTAAGATTTTCTTATAATGAAGTATGTATGTCATTTAAAATACACAAAAAGATATTCTTCTCAGAAGGTAATGTTTTATAATTCTGTGTGTTTATAATGATGTATGTGTATCATTTAAAACACATAAATATGAATACTCTACTCATTAGGTCATGTTTTCTTGTTCAGTATGTGTATAACAGTGTTCTCAACCTTTTTTTGGCCCATATTCACCATATTTTTAGAACGTCATATTCCCCCCCCCCCCTTTTTTTTGTATCTCCTACCTAAAAATGTGGCCCTGCCCCCTTCACCATATTTTCGGAATGTCATTCCCCTCCTTCCCCCCCCCCCCTTTGTATTTCCTACCTAAAATATCCCCCCGCGCCCCTGCATCTACACAGTATACGTAATAATGGAAGCTAAATTTAATAGCACATACTAAAACAAGTCTAGACGTCCAAGTAAAACGTGTTTTGTGGGTCTACTTACTTTATAAAATGAATTTTAGAAGGATGAGACGTACAGAACCGTAAAGGATGAAGGAAAAAACAATATCAGTAATCCGTTCTTGTATTAAGGCGATCTTGAAATAATTTTCATTCCCCCCTGGAAACCCTGAAATTCCCCCCTGAGGGGGAATTCCCCACTGGTTGAGAACCACTGGTGTATAAGGATTCATGTATATTATATACAATACATATGCAATCTCACTGAGTAGTGTTTTCTTATTTAATATGGTTATAATGATACCACACATTTAAATACTTTTTGTTTTATCATTCAGTTTATTTATAATGATGTGTGTAAATCATTTAACACACACATATATGTGATTACTCTTGAAAATGCATGAGGCAATGGATTGAGAATCTTGTTGGCAAGTTGTGATTAGTGAATCTTGTTGGCAAGTTGTGATTAGTGAATCTTGTTGGCAAGTTGTGATTAGTTAATCTTGTTGGCAAGTTGTGATTAGTGAATCTTGTTGGCAAGTTGTGATTAGTGAATCTTGTTGGCAAGTTGTGATTAGTGAATCTTGTTGGCAAGTTGTGATTAGTGAATCTTGTTGGCAAGTTGTGATTAGTGAATCTTGTTGGCATGTTGTGATT
Source organism: Cepaea nemoralis (assembly GCA_014155875.1). Lineage (NCBI taxonomy): Eukaryota > Metazoa > Mollusca > Gastropoda > Stylommatophora > Helicidae > Cepaea > Cepaea nemoralis. The sequence goes on from JACEFZ010001578.1 coordinate 14,758, forward strand.
AGAGAATCTTGTTGGCAAGCTGTGATTAGAGACTCTTGTTGGCAAGCTGTGATTAGAGAATATTGTTGGCAAGCTGAGATTAGAGCAATGTTTCTATGGGACTTGCAACATGATGAAGAAGATTACTCTTTTTTTCTGTCACCACAAGGGCCGTGCTTGCTCTAATCAATGGGCAATATTTTTTTCTTTGTTATCTTTCATCATCATCATCATGTGCCATGCCGATAAGCATGGGCGGTCATGTTTCGCCGTCTCACACGATCACCAGAGTCGTGGATCAGCTCTGTGTTCTTATCTCGACTATGCCACTTGGCCAAGCCATCCAGATATTTACTTCTCTGCCTTCTCCTTGTTCTTTTCACCTCAATTTTATCAGTTTTCACCAAGTTCTCTAGTTTATGCCTTCTCATAACATTCCCAAACATTGTTGACAGCCTGCATCTAATTTCTCTAATAGTTTACATTTTTCATATGCTTCTTATAGTACTTGGTTATTGATTTTTCTGTCTGTCCATGATATTCTTTGCATTTTCCACAGAAACCACATTTCCACTGGTATTAGATGTTTTTCAGTTTCTCTGCTCAATGGCTACGTTTCACATCCATGCAAAAGTACAGTTTGATCGTTATGTTTACCTTATTCTTTTTCATTTGTTTGGAATCAGCCTCTATCTGCATCTGTATTTCCCCATGAACTGCTCTGACTTCTGCAGATCCTGCAGACTTTCACAGAGTTGAACATCTAGGGACTGTTTCATCCCACCCTAGAATAGACTTGGCTTATCTGTACTTGTTACAGTGTTATTGTATATCCGTGGTTCTCAACCCTTTTTGGCCCATGCACCCCTTCACCATATGTTCAGAATGCAATTTCCTTCCTATAAATTCCTCCCTCCCCCCGCCCCTACACAGTATACGTAAAAATGGAAACTAAATTTAATAACCCCTCACTATATAGAACAAGTCTAGACGTATACATAAAATGTGATTTACGGGTCTACTTACTTATAAAATGAATTTCAGAATGGCGAGAAGTACAGAACCGAGAAGTATGTAGGGAAAAACAATATCAAGTAATTGGTTCTTGCATTAATGCAATCTTGAATCTTGAAATAATCTTAATTACCCCCTGGAAACTCTAAAATTCCACCCTGTGGGGAGGGGGAGGGGGGGGGGGGGGGAAATTCCCCAAGGGTTGAGAGGGGGAATTCCCCAAGGGTTGAGAACCACAGTTGTGTGTGTTCTGTAGTTTGAGGTGTTTGTCCACATGTACACATTGATGTAAAACCTATCTTTAGTTTTGTATGCATGTGACTATTAATATGCTGTTGGGTCATCATCATCATGTTGGATAATTGGAATGACTGAAGCAACAAGCATCGTGATACATGAGGCACACATACGAGTTTCTTGCAACAATAAAAATGCCTTGTAAAGTCCTGGCACTGAGAGGCAAAGATCATCATGCTGCAGTCTATGGCAGATTGTTGCTCTAATCATGACCTGCAGGAAGGATGATTGATGGGAGTCTCTGTGGTAGATTGTTGTTCTAATCATAACCTGCAGGAAGGATGTTTGATGGGAGTCTCTGTGGTAGATTGTTGTTCTAATCATAACCTGCAGGAAGGATGTTTGATGGGAGTCTCTGTGGTAGATTGTTGTTCTAATCATAACCTGCAGGAAGGATGTTTGATGGGAGTCTCTGTGGTAGATTGTTGCTCTAATCATAACCTGCAGGAAGGATGTTTGATGGGAGTCTCTGTGGTAGATTGTTGCTCTAATCATAACCTGCAGGAAGGATGTTGATGGGAGTCTCTGTGGTAGATTGTTGTTCTAATCATAACCTGCAGGAAGGATGTTTGATGGGAGTCTCTGTGGTAGATTGTTGCTCTAATCACGACCTGCTGGAAGGATGTTTGTTGGGAGTCTCTGTGGCAGATTGTTGCTCTAATCACGACCTGCAGGAAGGATGATTTATGGGAGTCTCTGTGGCAGATTGTTGCTCTAATCACGACCTGCTGGAAGGATGATTGATGGGAGTCTCTGTGGTAGATTGTTGCTCTAATCACGACCTGCAGGAAGGATGATTTATGGGAGTCTCTGTGGCAGATTGTTGCTCTAATCACGACCTTCTGGAAGGATGATTGATGGGAGTCTCTGTGGCAGATTGTTGCTCTAATCACGATCTGCTGGAAGGATGTTTGTTGGGAGTTTCTGTGGCAGATTGTTGCTCTAATCACGACCTGCAGGAAGGATGTTTGATGGGAGTCTCTGTGGCAGATTGTTGCTCTAATCACGACCTGCAGGAAGGATGTTTGATGGGAGTCTCTGTGGTAGATTGTTGTTCTAATCATAACCTGCAGGAAGGATGTTTGATGGGAGTCTCTGTGGTAGATTGTTGTTCTAATCATAACCTGCAGGAAGGATGTTTGATGGGAGTCTCTGTGGTAGATTGTTGCTCTAATCATAACCTGCAGGAAGGATGTTTGATGGGAGTCTCTGTGGTAGATTGTTGCTCTAATCATAACCTGCAGGAAGGATGTTTGATGGGAGTCTCTGTGGTAGATTGTTGTTCTAATCATAACCTGCAGGAAGGATGTTTGATGGGAGTCTCTGTGGTAGATTGTTGCTCTAATCACGACCTGCTGGAAGGATGTTTGTTGGGAGTCTCTGTGGCAGATTGTTGCTCTAATCACGACCTGCAGGAAGGATGATTTATGGGAGTCTCTGTGGCAGATTGTTGCTCTAATCACGACCTGCTGGAAGGATGATTGATGGGAGTCTCTGTGGTAGATTGTTGCTCTAATCACGACCTGCAGGAAGGATGATTTATGGGAGTCTCTGTGGCAGATTGTTGCTCTAATCACGACCTTCTGGAAGGATGATTGATGGGAGTCTCTGTGGCAGATTGTTGCTCTAATCACGATCTGCTGGAAGGATGTTTGTTGGGAGTTTCTGTGGCAGATTGTTGCTCTAATCACGACCTGCAGGAAGGATGTTTGATGGGAGTCTCTGTGGCAGATTGTTGCTCTAATCACGACCTGCTGGAAGGATGTTTGTTGGGAGTCTCTGTGGCAGATTGTTGCTCTAATCACGACCTGCAGGAAGAATGTTTGATGGGAGTCTCTGTGGCAGATTGTTGCTCTAATCACGACCTGCAGGAAGGATGTTTGATGGGAGTCTCTGTGGCAGATTGTTGCTCTAATCACGACCTGCAGGAAGGATGTTTGATGGGAGTCTCTGTGGCAGATTGTTGCTCTAATCACAACCTGCAGGAAGGATGTTTGATGGGAGTCTCTGTGGCAGATTGTTGCTCTAATCATGACCTGTAGGAAGGATGTTTGATGGGAGTCTCTGTGGCAGATTGTTGCTCTAATCGCGACCTGCAGGAAGGATGTTTGATGGGAGTCTCTGTGGCAAAGTGGTCAAGCTGTTTGACTTGGGCTCTGAAGGTTGTGGGTTCGATTCCAGGCTGCGTCTTTCGGTTCATGGGTGCATTTTTTCGGAGACTCCTGAGGGTCGCCGCTGGAGCTACGAAGTTCAAGCTTTGTGTGACGCTTTTTGCTCTGCGGACAGAGACTGAGCCATATGGGATAAAAATCCTGGTGCATTGTAGTCGACCCTGTCGACTTTTAAGCAGAATAAGACAGAATAAGATAGAAATGCTGGGCCTGAGTTGTTTCACAATTTTGCTACTTGAAAGTTCATGGAGAAAAGGTGACTGTAAACATAACTTCTGCAGAATGCTGCTCACATCAAAAGCTGCTGGAAGGATGTTTGAACTTTGCCAGTTCTCCAGCCTCGTGCAGTTTTCATGGCCAAGGTAGCTTCAATCCCTAGTCCACTTTAATGCTGGTCAACTCTTGTCTCTTCTGGTAGGACGCATATCCCTAGTCCACTTTAATGCTGGTCAACTCTTGTCTCTTCTGGTAGGACGCATATCCCTAGTCCATTTTAATGCTGGTCAACTCTTGTCTCTTCTGGTAGGACCCATCTCCCTAGTCCACTTTAATGCTGGTCAACTCTTGTCTCTTCTGGTAAGACCCATATCCCTAGTCCACTTTAATGGTCAACTCTTGTCTCTTCTGGTAGGACCCATATCCCTAGTCCACTTTAATGCTGGTCAACTCTTGTCTCTTCTGGTAGGACCCATATCCCTAGTCCACTTTAATGCTGGTCAACTCTTGTCTCTTCTGGTAGGACCCATATCCCTAGTCCACTTTAATGGTCAACTCTTGTCTCTTCTGGTAGGACCCATATCCCTAGTCCACTTTAATGCTGGTCAACTCTTGTCTCCTCTGGTAGGACCCATGCCTTTACAATTCTTTCTAGGCCATATTTAATAGATTCAGATATTTCAATTTTCGCGACATGGTTATGTTTATGCACCAGATTTCTTTGGTAATCAGATTTTGTTGAATGTCTGTATATGTATGATCTATGGTATTTTATAAATGTTTCTGTAACATTAAGTTCACATGCCTGATATTCTATTTCATGATTGCGAAGTGCTGCAAAATTCACATTAGTATATTGCCAGGGAAAGATGTATGTTCTCAAAATAATTACTATTATTTGTGCTCTTAGTACTGTTAGACTGTTTATACTATTATAAAAACCATACTGGAGGGCAAGGTTGAGGGCAAGCAAGCAAAAGGTAGGCAGCAATACAAGTGGGAGGATAACATCAAGAGATGGACGAACATCAGCCTGACAGAATGTACAGCCAAGGCAAGAGACAGACAGTGTTGGAGATTCATTGCAGCCAACCTTCATTGTGGAGATGGCACCTGATTGATTGACAGTTAGACCTCAACAATTCAGTGATGTGTTTCCTGACTTCTTTTAAATTGTCCCCATTTGTGTTAGTTATGGTGCCAAGATAAGGACAATTCTGACACTTTCACCTTCTTCACTGTTGCTTCTAACTGTTGATCAACGGGTGGTTTTGTCTAAGAGGCTGAAGGGTAAAGAACAGTATAAAAACATTTATTGTGCTTTTTCTTCATCAATAATATTTTGATTATTGATAACTAGAAAGAAGTGGCAATGTCTAAGACCATGAGTTAAATAAATAAATAGGTATTGGTTGGCACACTTGATATAGAAGTGTATATTACAGAAGTATATATTACAGAAGTATAGACATAAGAAAGAGAAGAAAGCTGTAAACACACCTTAATATCTTCCTATTGTCAATTTGTGGTGGATGAAGTTGAAGAGCAGCCAACAGATAGTTGTAGGTTATGGTCTCCAGCTTCACGACGGTAGGCAGAGGATCTTTTTTGGGAGACAATGGCTACGGTCATCGAACAGTATGGTCACTGCTAGGAAGGAAAGCAATGACAAACTACCTTCTTTACAGATGCCAAGAATATCATGTACTGCAGTCTTATCGAACAAGTCCTTCAAGAAACAAATGAAGATCATAAACAGATTAGAGACATTAGACGTAGACAGTCAAAGTTTTTGGGCATGTTATGAGAAGAAATGAATTGGAGAACTTGGTGATGACTGGCAAGATTGAAGGGAAGAGACCAAGGGAAGACCGAGAAGTAAATACCTGGATGGCTTGGCAACGTGGCATGGTCGAGACAGGAACACAGAGCTGATCCACGACTCTGGTGATCGAGTGAAATGGCAGTACATGACTGCCCACGCTTATCGGCATGGCACATGATAGATGGATTGTCAATTTTTATTGTCCTCACTTGTGTTTCCTTAACTGATATGTCAGTTCATTAATTGTTATTTCTTTTTCTATTTTGTTTCAGTCCTTTTAACCCAGACACTGAAAGCCAAGAAAGTACAAACATCTATGAATCTGTTGACGAAAGCCTGAGACACTCACAGCCACAAACTGTATCGTCATATCGAATCGCAGAGTACTGTGAACCATCTGATGTGAAGAAAGTGAGCATTGTGGGAAACAAAGATAATGACTACTGGGAGGTAGGAGATGTACGAGCCAACTTCCGTACATCTCAAACTGCTACACAGTCAAGAAATAACAATACCTACTCGCAGGATGTTAACAAGCAAGTCTACACTGATGCAAGAAGTGAGGCTTCAGAGGCAGACCAGTGTGAATGTGACCAAGAGGTTTATGGTGATGGCTGTTCATTGGCTTCAACAGATAAGGCAGTCACATCAGTGACTTCACAAGTAAAGGCTACACATACTCAGAGAAACAGTGTGACTAGACGTGCAAGTAAGGATGGGGTGTATTCTGATGCTTATTCTACTACAAGTGTTCATCATCATCCAGCTTGCAGCATCACGTGCTTCATTGACATCAGTAGAGTGTGATGACTTGAAAGATGTGGTAAATGATGATGATGATGATGAGAGTCCATTCCAGTCACTGTTAGATTCTCTGACTGGACATGACTCGCCACTCCCTGACTATATCCACCCATTAAATGAAGAAGATGTGAAGCCTGTTGAAGACCTCAGACAATTTCTGAACAGATATCAAGAGCTGTGTCATGTGAACTCTCTGTCTCTTCCTACGGAGGATCCAGTGGGCAGTCTGAAGTCTTACCTTGAGACACTCAGCATTGATTCCAGTCATACAACAGGACACTGGTAGACAGACTGGAGGATCCAGTGGGCAGTCTGAAGTCTTACCTTGAGACACTCAGCATTGATTCCAGTCATACAACAGGACACTGGTAGACAGACTGGAGGATCCAGTGGGCAGTCTGAAGTCTTACCTTGAGACACTCAGCATTGATTCCAGTCATACAACAGGACACTGGTAGACAGATATTTCTTCCGTTTATTGTCATTGTTTCTTTCTTGCTCAGATTGTGATTTTTGGTTTTAGATATGAACTTGGCTATTGATGAGATGTCCATGCAGCCTTCCTCTTAAGCTAAGGTGGCTGTTCCACAGTCACTTCAGATCTTATTTCACATGCATTGAGAAATACCAAGTGTTTGTAAAGTCTCACTACACTTTGTATGTAGAACAAATTTGAAAAATTCTTTCTTGCATTGATAACACCATTTTGGTTGGAGTCAAAGAATTACCCCAGCAGACGACAGCCATTCACTGCATTATTGTTTCATGAGGACTGCTGAGCACATTTTTTGATGAAATCATGTCTCAGTGAGACTTTACAACAAACACCCTGCATATCCACTGTTGAACTTATGCTGGTGAGGAATCAGAATCAGTGTGGGCATATTGTGGTTATTGCATTTGCCTACCAAGACAGTGGTCTGGTTTTAATCCCCTGCTGCAGCAGGGTTCTTTTTTCTGAACAGAACAGCTGTAGGGGTCATGAACTGGGTACCGTGATCATTTTTATCATTTTCTGGAAATTGTGTGGGAAGGTGGGGTTTATAAGAGCTATATGGAGGTACCCTGATGTACAGAAGTCAATCATGGACAATTAGCAGACCAGTGAGAAATAGAAGGATGATGAGAACACATGGGCAAATAAAAAAAGCGTAATGAAGGTATCTTGAAAGAAGTTACTCACATAGAGAACTGGTTACTTACAGTATAAGAAGAGAGTTCAGGCACGCCACATGAAGAGAAAAGCTGATGTATGTCGTGACAACAGGAAAGATGAGGAAGAGGAGAGGCAGAAGGAAGTGTGATCCTCGGAAAAAAAAGAGGAAGAAGAGAGAGGAGGGAGGGAGAAGAGAGAGTAGAGAAAGAAAAGAATGATTTGAGGGATATGATATAAGATGGTGTGAAGCCTAAAAGTTCGTTCCTCAGTCGAACTCTGCCTACTACACACTACCTTTGATAGTAAAGAAAGAGGGAGAACAAGGGAGAGAGAGAGAGAGAGAGAAGGAGAAAAAGGATGAGAGTAAGGGATACGACAGATAGAGGTTCGTGTCTCCGCGTGAGAACAATAGTTAATTACTATTGCACCATCAATGTCTCGTGGTGTATGTTATCAGGTTATAGAAGAGATGTACAGCCTCACCAGGTCTCTAAGCTACTCTAATCTACACAATCTCAGACTGACAAGTCGAAATAAAAGGCAACTCAAACATATTTATTTTCTTCTGAACAGTAACAGAGTGACAATCTACAGCATAATCACATAAAGTAACCAGTACATGCATTGAAGACACATCTATGTATAATCGACTCCAAAAAACAACACAATACTGCATGACGTCACAAGGGGGGGGGGTAGATAATGTAATAAACTATACAACCAGACGTTAGGGAATTATTACCTACTATCACCTCCTAACCGCATGAAGAAAAGGACTAAATCTAGGAATTACACCGGCCTTTGTTTCATAACTATCTCTCCGTATGCTTATCAGTGGTACATGTATTCAGCCCAAACACTGTTTACCCAGACAATGTATTCTTCTTCTGTCGTCCCGTCGATCATCTGGGTCCCATATTTGAAATGCGATTGCCCTCTTCAACCTCGTTTGCCGTGGATCCCACCACCGGTTTCCAGTTGTATTTGACAGTCTCCTGTGTGGTTCCAACCGCAGTGTCCCTGGTTATGGTCGTCCTGTGTGACGTTTAGCCATCTACTGCAACTAACGAGCGGTCTCCTTTAGCCAACAGTCCTTCTCAAATGGCTTGCACGCCATTTTGTGATCCTCGGAATTTGCGTTCCACTCCATCAGATTTATCTATCTGGAATAAATGGTTCACAGATCCTTGACCATCCTACTTTACTTCGGCAGTCCAGACGAAACTGTGATATGTGCATCTCTTCCGTCTTTAATACTGCCCCTCCATCTTCTTAGACACTAAACAGCCTGGGATTTAGACATCACCATTGCTGAAGTTCCCCAACTCACACTTCCTGCTGGGCTGGGCGGCCGCCCAGCCCTCGGATCTGTTGCTACCGTACCCTTGCTCGTTCCACACTGTCTAAACTGACTGGATCCAACGTATATATTACTTCTCGAGTTGGTGCCTTTCTAGAATCACGTGACGTCGCTGTCCCTTGTCATCCAATCAGTACTTCGCGTACCCTGCTTAATTTGCAAACTACCATCATATCATTAACCCAAATCTACATTGTCTCTGAAGTTCATGGTCCTGAGTTTATCGTCCTTGTTTGAGTTCATGCTCTTTAAATTAGATTTCCCAGCTCAAGCACATTCCCACTGCTATAAATCTGCCCCTCCGTTGTATTCCTTGCCCAAAACTGACAGTTCCCCACAAAGCCTATGCTACGTTTGGCTTCATGTTTCCTGAATTTCTCATTTCACTAACAACGAAAGGTAAACTCTCGGTTAGGAGGCCGTGATCAAGTCAGCGCCCGGTCACTCACTAATTTTGAACTTATACTGGTTGGTGAACTTTCTGTCTCAAAATCATTCCAGTCATTGCCCTCTAGTAAACTGAGGCAGTATGTGAAAACCACTTTCCCTACTGTCTCAGAAGAATCAAAGAGAAGATGATTGACATGGTATAAAATAAAATGACTGGCAGTAGATGAGACGGGAGGCTGTGGGCAGACATGATCACCAATGCCACACAAGACAGAAGGCTGTGGGCAGACATGATCACCAGTGCCACCTAAGACAGAAGGCTGTGGGCAGACATGATCACCAACTCCACACAAGACAGAAGACTGTGGGCAGACATGATCACCAACTCCACACAAGACAGAAGACTGTGGGCAGACAAGATCACCACACAACGTGCACTATAAGGAAAATTGTGGAAAGGAAAGGAAGCAAGGTAGAAGACTAAACTGGCGCCCTGGCCATTATGCTGTAGCCTAAAATATGTGAAGACCTGAACACTTCATAGCCCTGTGATAGTATCTGTCATAAGACTAATTTTTATCTAAACCAGGTGACTTTTTAATAGTTCTTGTTGTAAAAATGTTTGACGTTGTCTTTCTGTCTTGATTAGCAGCATATGTTCTTTGAAGTATAATAAACAGTTATCAGTTATGTTTTTATGTGATGTTTCAACTTATTAACTCATCATCATCATCATCATCATCATGTAGCAGGTTCTCTGCAGAACATCGCTCTCATTACAATCCATCAGAAGTATTCTAGATCCTTCACCAGTTTTCCTGCCTCATGCATTTTCGTGCCCAAGGTAACTTTAACATGATGAAGATGCTTACAGATCTATAAAATGATGGGGAAGACCTTAGACTTGTAAAAAACATATAAGGGAAACAACAACCATAAAGATTATAATGATGTCGGTCAATATTAACCTATTAAGAGAGGTGTGCGACAGGGATGTGTAATGTCTCCAGATCTATTTTCCCTGTACAGTGAAACTGTTTTTATTTTTAAATTTAGAAGACAGAGGAATTACCTTTGGGGAACATAACATCAATAACATTAGATATGCGGATGATACAGTGTTGATTGCAGGGAATGAACAGGATCTGCAACATTTAGTAGATTCGGTTGTTGTACACAGTGAACAACTGGGGTTAGAATTCAATTGTAAGAAGACATCACCAAGAAGAAAGAAAAATACCACAATGTAATATTTGGGTAAATGAGAATATTCTTAATAAGTGAATCGGCATACCTATCTTGGAACAGTCATAACATCTGATGGGAGATGCCTTGAAGAGATTAGAACAAGAACTGCCATGGCGAAGGTAAGGTGCCTTTTGCAAGATGAAAAACATACTGACCAATAAAAAATGTCAATTGCATCAAGAAAAAGAGTGTTGAAGTGCTACATAGAACATATACTTTTGTATGGATGTGAAATGTGGACAATTAGCAGACAAGCTAAATAATATTTAATGGCTGTGGAGTTGTGAAAGAAATAATATTTTCAGATAGAAAAACCAATGTGCAAGTCCTACAAGCAGCAAATGAAAACCATAAACTGATTCATTCATTGAACTCAAATCATAATTCCATTACAGCTAGGACCAACAATCCAATAATATAAAATGAGCAATACTTTATTTCTGCATGTTACCCCCCTTTGATTACACTTACCTCCCCGTTCGTGTCAATGCGCACTTGGTAATGGAAATCCCAATTTGTGCAATAATCACAATATAATAATTGTCTTGGAGCAGTTCCCTCATATGGATCTGTGATATTATAGCACTATCACATTTTGTAGGCCCCAGAGCATAGAGGAATAGGTGGTCGATCTTTCTCTCACTTTGACAAGCGACGAGCCCAGGCAGACGTAGACCACGCCTGCTCCTGACATTACCAGCGCAGTTCGCTGTCAACTTCGCTAGCGCCTGGCAGACACTAATTTTAGAACGTGACGGTAGCCCATTCTCCACATGAACTGTCTTAATCTTCCAAAAAAATGTATTCCCTTAGGGAATGTAACCACAGAAGACACAAACTCTATGTTGCACGATTTATTGTCTGGCATGTTTCGCTGCATCTCGCCAGGTGCATACTGCAGAGTTATACAATATATCATATCTTCTTCTTCAGCGTTCCGAGCCATTGAGGTTCTTTGCTGCAGATACAATCCGTCTCCATTCGTCTCTCTGGTTGACCTTCTCTTGCCAGTCGTTGATTCCAAGTGCTTGTAGGTCTGTATATATATATATATATTATCTCTCCACCGTCTTCTTGGTCTACCTCGGGGTCTACGGTCATTTATGTCCTGAGTGTAAGCGAGTTTTGTTTCTCTATTATCTTCCATTCTTTCTATATGCCCCAGCCATTGTAGTTTATTAGCCTTCATGATACCAGTGATTAGCGGGGACTTAAACAGATCATAAATGTCTTTGTTACTTCTTCTTTTCTACTCTCCACTTTGTGTATCCCTAATGGGTCCAAAGATGCGTCTTAAAACTTTGTTCTCAAAGGTTTGTAGCAAGGCTTCGTCTCCTTTCGTTGTACTCCAGGTTTCAGAGCCATACAGCACAACTGGTCTGATCAGTGTTTTATATATTGTGATCTTGGTGTTACGAGATAGCGCCTTTGATTTTAGTAGATGTTGTAGTGCATAGTATATCTTACTTCCAGAATTGATTCTAGTTTGTATTTCTTCCCTTATGATATTGGAGCAGTTGAAGATTGTACCCAGGTATTTGTATGTTTCCGTTCTTTTAATGGTCATATTATCTATTTTTATGTGGCCAGAGTTTTTAGCCATTGCTTTTCTTGAAATTACCATATATTCTGTCTTATCTTGGTTGATAACGAGCCCCATCTGTTGGGCTTTTTCCTTTAAGTGAGTCAATACTTCCAATGTCTTTTGTATGACGTGAATAAATGAATAATACTTAAAATGAAACAATTTAAACGCATCCATCCATCATGTGCCATGCCGGTAAATGGGCGGTCATGTTCTGCCATCTCACTCGATCACCAGAATCGTGGATCAGCTCCATGTTTCTGTCTCGACCATGCCACAAGGCCAAGCCATCCAGGTACTTGCTTCTATTTCTTCCCCTTGGTCTGTTCCCCTCAATCTTACCAGTTGTCACCAAGTTCTCAAAATCATTTCTCCTCATAACATGCCCAAAAAATTGTGACTGTCTACGTCTAATGTCTCTAATCAGTTTACGATCTTCATTTGTTTCTTGAAGGACTTGTTCATTGGTCTTTCTGGCTGTCCATGGTATTCTTTGCAATTTCCTCAGAAACCACATTTCTACAGCCATCAGATGTTTTTCAGCCTGACTGCTCATTGTCCAAGCTTCACATCCATATAAAAGTATAGGTTCTATGTAGCATCTCAACACTCTTTTTCTCGTTTCAGTTGACATCTTTTTATTGGTCAGTATGTTTTTCATCTTGCTAAAGGCTACTTTTTCCATGGCGATTCTTGTTCTAATCTCTTCAAGGCATCTCCCATCAGATGTTATTACTGTTCCGAGATAATTGTACCTATTCACGTGTTGAAGAATATTCCCATTTACTTGTATATTACGTTGTAGTACTTCGTTCTTCCTAGTGACGACCATAATCTGTGTCTTTTTACAATTTAATTCTAACCCTAGCTGTTCACTATCTGTGACAACCGCATCTACTAAATTTTGCAGGTCCTGTTCATTGTCTGTAATCAAGACTGTATCATCTGCATATCTAATGTTATTGATGCATCGTCCCCCAATGTTGATTCCTTCCATATCTTCAATATTTCTGAAAATACTTTCACTGTACAGGGAAAACAGATCTGGAGACATTACACATCCCTGTCTCACACCTCTCTTAATAGGCTAATATTGGCTTACTTCATTATCAACTCTTATGGCAGCTTGTTGTTTCCAATATATGTTTTTTACACGTCTAAGGTCTTTTCCATCAATTTGTAGATCTTCAAGCATTCTTATCATATACACATGTCTCACTTTATTGAAAGCCTTTGTGTATTCAATAAAGCAAAGGTGTAGATCTTTGTTTACTTCTATAGAACGTTCGATTACGGTTCTCAGTATATACACAACATTTACTGTACCCTTGCCTTCTACAAACCCACATTTTTCTTCTCCTATTTCAGGTTGTATTTTCCTCCTAACTCTTTGCATGATAATTCTTAGCAAAATCTTCGTGATATGACTCATTATACTAATTGTTCGATGTTGATCACATTCCAAGGCTCCTGATTTCTTTGGGATTGCAATAAATACATAATTACATAACTCATGAGGTATATTTCCAGTATCATATATTGTATTAAGCAGAATGGTAACTTTATCTATTCCATATTCTTCTAAAGCATTAATCATTTCTGTTGTGACGCTGTCTGAATCGGGGGTCTTGCCAGATTTTATATGGTTAAGAGCATTCTGAACCTCCATCTTCAAAATTGCTGGTCCTTCATTATTATTTTGAACATAATACTGTTCGTCCCTGTTATCGTCATAAAGGTTTTTCACGTAATCTTACCATGCATGTAAGATCTGATCCTTTTCTATTATGACTCTTCCACCTTTTGTCTTTAGGCAGCCCGCTGATGTACGTGTTCTTTGATTAGTAAGCTCTTGAATTCTTTTGTGCATTAGTTTCGAATTTTTACTGTTGTGTTGTTTTTCAATTTCTCTGCAATTTTTCAAGTCATGTTTCTTTTGCCTCCTTACATACGGTTCTGACTTTTCTGTGAATTTCTTCCTATTTGGCAGGATTATTTTTGTAATTTTTTTTAAACGCATAGTCACGGGTATTGTTCGAGTGTGTAGCGTCTGTTATTCCCCTCGGTGTTAATGTTGATTTCTTAACTTCTCGCTCTGTGCTCCTTTTCTTCCTACGTGTCAGTCTATCAGATTTTGTTAAGCCCATCTGCATATATGGCGGTCGCGCTAGCGAAGTTTATTTCGGTGGTATGATGCATGGCTTCTTGAGAAAGCAATGACAAACTACTGAACTAAATGGTCTAGTAAATTACAGCGAATACATGCTGGGATTAATTGCAACGTCATGTAAGGGACATGTAATTAACTGGACTTCATCTTTATGACTGGATGGTCCGGCAGAGGAGATTATTCAACAGGTATTTTCACGTGAGGCCATAGAATCTGGCGAATAATTGATGCAAGTTCCAACAGAGTGTGGTACATCCCTTTCAGTAGACATCAGACGGAACAAGAAGTGTAGACAGCAAAATCCGGTGACTGTGAAGGCAAAACTTCAGGCCTTGTTATTTTAGAATTCATCTGAGGGCGATGCAGTCATCTACACAGATGGGTCTGTGGTTCGACACATGCGGAGTTAATGGCTTTAACAGCTCAAGCAGATAAAAGAAGTAGGAGAGAGTAAAGGAAGAATGCGATGTCCTCGCTTGACAACTTTTAGCCAGACTATGGCGGTCATACCAGCAGCTAAAGCAATAATCTGGCTTGAGGCGGATTTCACTCAGGCATGCTTTCCTGTGACTCAATGAATAAGTTCAGGAATATCAGTGATGGGCTGGGCTATAACTAAGGCAGTGGGTGGAGTCTCTAAGGAGGTCAAGAAGGACACAAATGAACTTTATTTTGTTCCAGTATGAGGTGTATGAGAAAATGAACATGTCGATAGACTTGCCATCAGGATTGCTTTTGTCGTAAGATAACGTGTCATAAGCAGGACCCCGTTCAACTGTCTGTCGTGACTATTTATGTTGTTTCTTCTCCGCTTGGGTTTTCGCAATTGGGTTGCTCGATATGCTTTATTTGATTTATATTTTTCTCTAGTTGCTGATGATTTCTCTTTTGTTTCAGGCGTTTCATTCCTGCTGGTTACGACTGGTTTAGTTAGATGATTTCGTTTTTAAAGGTTTCTCTTCAATGGTTTTTTTTTTCTGTTTGTGTCGCTGGTGCCTTGTGTTTCAAGTGGACCGTGTTGACTCGTTGTGGCTGTGGCATCCTTGAGATAGCCGCCAAATGTTATTTTACTTGTAATTACTATTGTTATTAGGCATTTTACTGTGAGTAAGAGTCGTGATAGATAGCTGTGCTCGTGCTAGACATTGTAAACGCGCCGGTGAAATAGATTGAAGAAAACGGCACGGCGTCCTGTTTAATACTTATAATTAATGTGTCATGTTCTGATTTGCCATGCATACGATGGAGGAATGCCAGGGTCAAAAGTAACATTATAACTAGTCACTCAAGTGTTGTTCAAGATATTAAGCGAGGACAGCTTGAGGGCAAACTGTGTTAATCCAACTGCCATGCCAACACGAACACTAATATTATAATGCCTAAACTCATAATAATGGGCCATGACACGTCCAATATCAAGGTGACTGCTGGCGTCTTAAAGTGGTGTTAACCACAGCTAACTCATTGTACCACGAGCAGTAGTCATCAGTGGGACCCACGGTATCTTATATATGGTCCATGAATACTCAATGTATACCAGAATTAGATCTCGACCTATGGCAAAGTCAAATGATTTCTGTTCGCCTGCAGCGTTAGATTTAAAGGGTTTCCGTGTGATGTCTACTTCTAACAAGCTTCAGGACATTAAAAAGCCTAAGAAAACTACTAGACCAGACTCTAGAAGAAACTATCAATTTTTACATCTGTCCTGCCAGACAGTTGACCTAAGAGGTCACTGGGAATTCAAACCATGGACCACAGAACAGGTAGGCAGGTTTGCACATCGCTGCTCTATGGCATCCCCAATACAAACAGCATTATTCCAGAATTGTTTACAAGTCTCTTTGACTGCTCCTTCAGGTATGTAAAGACGATATGTAACCTATAAAGTCGCAAAGAAAACAGTAAATGTAGTGTCGTTTCGATAATTTTTCTATTTCTTCTTCATGCTCTCACACGAAACAAGAAAGACGAAACAGCATCATCATTATCATGTGCCCTGCTAACTGGCATGAGCAAACATGCATCTACACAGACTCCGATCCACGATATTGTTGATCAATTCTATTGATGATATTCTCTCATACCAGTCTCAGTCCATCCAGCATTGTTTCTCTTGGTCTGCACCTGCTTCTTCTATCACTGATCTTTCCAATAGGCACAATGTTTTCCTGACGTTTATTTTCATTGTATGACCAAATAACGCCGTTTGTCTTTTTCCTATAGTTGTGAAAATTGTTCTACATTCATTACTATCCTCTAGGTACTTTCTTGCTAGTTACTCTAGCAGTCCAAAATATTCGCAACATTCGTCTCCGTTGTCTCCAAGCTCGTCAACATGAACCCTTGGGAAAAGCTTTCGGAATAGTCACGCAATCGCCTATACTGAATTTGAACAATTAAGTCAGCAGAAAGAGAAGCAAAATCCTCTAAACGTCGCCGTATTAGTTTAGTTGTTTTTAAAGTGACTATAAGAAAGGCCGGCGTCCCTGGTCTAGAAGTTACACGACTTTCTCCGGAATCTCGTATATTCTCGTAAGTAACGTGACGACGGCGAGAATCGGTAGCGGTTCTAACCGCGTCGGTAACTTATGGGGTCTGTGAGCCGGTCGCTCAGAAAGCAATGGCAAACTACTGAGCGTAATCTTGCCAAGAAATCAACAATCAGCTGAAAGATGCTGATGTTTACAGCGATGTCCTTGTAAAGGATATGCAAACAATTTTCTATAAGAAAGATTCACGGAACACCCCCTGAATGAAGCCCTGGACATAAGGGCCACAACCTGGTCAGAGGGAAAACATGGATGGCTCAGGCTGAGAACACAATCAGGGGAATGTGCATGCTTGAAAATACTGGGAGCGGAGAGGAGAGAGGAGGAGTGGTGGAAGAATGCCATAGGAAAAGACAGACATGTGCATGGTCATAATAGCATTGGATCGGGCATGCAGTCCCTGGGAAGGTTAACCAGATCAACAAATGCCCGCAGAAGTCGGATGTGTCGGCCCAACGGTGCAAGAACGCAGCTCTGCTGTAAACAGGCACATCTCAATCACGTCCGGGGGAGAAAAAAACTCTCCGGTGAACGCAGAAGAAGAGAAGGATCGGGCATGCAGGGATTGGCCGGTAGGCTGCACTGAATGCGAGATGCTCAATCGGTCCACGACAGTTTGCGACCAGGTGATGTAATCATCTACACGGATGGCTCTGTGCTAGGAGGTACAAGAAGTGTATGGCGGTTTGTGGCGAAGGTTGTTGCAGAAGAACTATCTTTT
Organism: Cepaea nemoralis; assembly: GCA_014155875.1. NCBI lineage: Eukaryota > Metazoa > Mollusca > Gastropoda > Stylommatophora > Helicidae > Cepaea > Cepaea nemoralis. Next base: position 32,246 of record JACEFZ010001578.1, read on the forward strand.
CTCGTGGACCTCTAGTAATAAAATTTCCCCTGGTTTCTGGGTAGTGAGATCGGACGCCCGTATGTATTGTTGCGCATGTAAAAATCCCTTGGCAGTTGGAAATCGAAAAAGAGTAGCCTAACGGCGCTGCCAGGGCAAAATTTCGAGTTAATAATCTACCCAAGCATTTCAGGATCCTCGCCGGTGCTACGAAGTTCGTACACTGAGATGAGTTTCTCCAGACTCAGGTTTGAGTTAAGAGGAGGACGGAGCACTTATGGGTTGCACCCGTGTGCCGTGATGTTGATCCATCGACTAAACTAAACTAAACTAAGTCTGAGAATGAAGGTGGAGGGAGTCACAGCGGCGTTCCGCTGACTGGAGGACAAAAAGCACACGCATGTCGTGATTGTAATGGACTCACAAAGTATGATGAGAAAGGTGAAGACAGCAAGATTCTGGTAGAGTGGCAGCCTTCCATTCAACAATCAAACATAGAGAGCATCTGTTGGATGTGTTTGCCCAGGACATGCTGGTGTTGTGGGAAACAAGCAGGCGGACAGAATGGCCGAATCTGCACCACTCGGTGGGGTATTGGTGTATGATAAGGCAATCGTGGTCCGGACCCTTTTGGGATGGTGTGTACAGTGCAGAAGAACATGTAGATCATCACGCTTGGAGATAATGGTGCTGCAGGGGAGTGACCAGGGGATCTGGCCGACACTCAGGACACCGAGGAATGGCCAGAAGGACACATAATCAGACTGCTAATGGTACCATTAGTATTGGTACTCTTTGCTGGCTGTTGAAGATGAGGACGGACCACGTACGGGAATTTTACGAGTGCAGTGATGTAAATTCTTGACTCAGCTCTAACTCCACAATGGTTTGAGCCTCGGTCGTTTAGAAAGCAATGGCACACCAATGAACGTGAAATTACCTAGAAAGTCACAAACGGCCTAAAATGTTGGGCTTGATTACAACGTACTGTAAAGGACATGCAACTACTGTACGGACCAGGACTATCGTTTCGTGTGTGTGATTATGTCAGTATTAACAGCGGAAACAAACAACAAACTGTGACAGGAAACGGGTGTTGAAAAATTCTCAGCTGATGTTCACGTGAAAACTAATGAGGTTGGTACAATTCACAGGCACTTGAATATGTTCATCACAAACGCTGCATCCTTGTATTAAGTTTCTGTTATTTCGTAGCAACATTTTATTATTTTTATTATTATTATTATCATCATCATCATCATCATCATTATTATTATTATTATTATTATTATTATTATTATTATTATTATTATTATCCTGATCAATATTCTTTTTCTGCTTCTTCTTCGTTTATATATCCTTCTTTCATCTAATTATTATTATTCATCCTCTTCTTCTTCTTCTCTTCCTCCTCTTCCTGTTGTTGTTGTTGTTCTTCTTCTTCTTCTTCTTCTTCTTCTCCTTCTTCTTCTTCTTCTTCTTCTTCTTCTTCTTCTTTTTTATCCAAACTCATTATTATTGTTATTACTATTATCATTACTAGTATTATTATTAATATGTTTTTTTTCTCCCCCAGTGATGGTGCGACCCCCGAACATTGACAGCTCTTTCTGAGGTCGAATTTTCGCTCTGAATGTTTCCAGAGAACTGGATAACAACCCTCCCTCCTCTCCTCCCGCGCCTCAATAAGCCATCCAGTACACGAATAGGCGTGGAAGATGACCCGGGGGGGGGGGGGCTAGACAAAAGAAATACACAGAGACCAGACTACGTTTCCACCATGTATTCATCAGCGATGCATTTACGTCAACGCTATAATTTGTTGTTTTTTTTTTCATCCACTCGCTTTGAACTTTAGCGTAGTCTATACAAATAATACTACTTCTAGTGCACTGGGTGACTTTTTGCGTGTGGGATTAGAATGACTTATTACCAGTGTCCTTCGCCATCAGGCGAACCCACTCCGACTTCTGAGGTACTTGTAATTTACGTCCCAAAGTTAAGGACGAGAAGACAACATTTTGGTCCAACTGGCCGGTGATGGGATTGAACCCGCTACCTCGGCATCAGCGAACCGGAAGTTTAAGATCGAGCGTTTTTATCCATTCGGCCATGATTACCTCAATAGCTCTAAAGTAAACACAAAAGTAAACTTTTCCCGAAGTAGTTTCCTACAATGGGTCGGCGATGTGATAGAGCCATCACATTTTGTAGTTGTTAGGGGAAGAGAGGAATGAGTCAAAATGTCAGAATAAACGTCAGACCTGTGTAAGTGATAATTACACTGGTCGGAAATTGAGCAGCTGGCAGAGCTGAATGATTATCAACAAGTGATACGACAATACACGCCCAGGTCATATAACCATCTACACGGAAGGCCCTGTGTCAGAAGGGCAAAGAAGTACCTTGGGATTCACAGTTAAGTTTAACGGGCAGTATTTAGTGCAGGAGAGCCTGGCTGATGATATCAAACATCTAGTCTGAGAATAGAGGTTGATGCAGTCACTGCGGCGTTCCGCTGGTTTGAGGATAAGCACACGCATGCAGTGATTGTATTGGACTCACAGAGCATGCTGAGCGGGGTGAAGAGAGGTATGCTTCGTGCAGAGTGGCATTCATCAATTAAAAATTCTGAGTTAGAGTGCTTCCATTTGATCTTGGTGTGTTGGGAAAAGAGTAGTCGGACAGATTGGCTGGATCTACACCGCTGGCTGGATCTACACCGCTGGCTGGATCTGGATCTGGGTGGGGTATTGGTGCACGATAAGGGAGACGTGGTCAGGATCTTTGGGATCATGTATAGTGTGGGAGAACAGATACAGAATCATTGCCTGGAGAGAAGGGTGTGGGAGAGAGTGACCACTCAGTTCTTCGAGGAAAGACCAGGTGGACACATAATCAGATTGCAACTTCTGACACCTTGCCGTCTTGACATACCATAGTTATTGTGATTTTTTTATAGGCATTATAACTTCTCCATAGCACACAGCCTGAGCTGAATTGTAGAGACCATGTGTTGCCCGTGCAGCATGATCCCTCTCTCGGTCTGCCTAGTTTACTCCAGATGAAAATATATATGAATATATCTGGAACAAGACAAGCTGCAGAAGCTGCCGGATCAGTAAAGCATTGCTCTAAATGTCCGCCTGTCGGAGCTTCAATCCTAGACCAGTTGCTGGCCTAGGGGCTTAGGGCTAACAGATAGCAACTGGTATGAATAGTATTGTGACTCTTCACTGGTTGTTGAAGATGAATATAGCAATGTTCTGAGTACTATCATGTCGATTATAGACTCAAATAATTGTGTAGGCCTGAATGCAGGAGAATAAAGTGGCCAGTCTTTGCCTCATTAGCAGGCGACGAGTCCAGACGTCATGACAGTATCAGGCAGTTGAGCTCCACAGCAGTCACACCTATTTTTTATACTACACGTGTACTCGTCTAACAATACATTGTTTTCGTTTACAATTACCAGAGTATATGAACAATCATCTTAGACATTTCCCTTTATTCAGAAAGCACAGTTTCTCGAATATCCTTATAGTGACGTGGTTAGTAATGTCATTATAAATACTAATGAAATGAGTAGATAATTTGTTGTGTCTTAATGACCCAAATGTCCAACATCCCATCCCCCTACCCCGATCACACACATACACACACATTCACACACACACACACACACAGACACACACACACACACACACACACACACACACACACACACACACACACACACAAACATTGCATGTTCAGCAGCAAGGCGGAAATCCTGTTACTTGAAACATCACTACAAGCGGGGCTGGTACCCATTAAGCGAAAGTATCACACGCTTATGAGGACATAGGAATTTTCCATTGTCCCACTTACCATTGAATATAAATAACCTGATCCGTGTCGAAGGGGTTACGGACGCAGTTAATAATCCCGCATACCGCGTGCGAAACAAAGCTGCGGTGATTTGGCTGCAGACCGCCTTGCGATATTTTTTATAACATGATATGAGTGCCGGCCGTTCAGACCGCAATGGCAAACTATTGAACGTAAACTTGCCAAGAAATCACAAACGGTCCAAAAAATGCTGGTTTTGACTGCGACATCCCGTAAAGGCTATGCAACTAACTTGTATACAGTAGGTGCACACAGAGCCGCGATGTCTCAGTGACTGGACACCCGCCTGCCAGCCGCATGGTGATGAGTTCGAATTCGCACCGAAGTGCATTTTTAACATTGATCTGAGTTCTCATGTGGGCTCAGCCAAAACCCTGGGCCAGGAAATCGTTGCAATGCTGACCACACCAAACGCCGAGCTATACGCCCAGTGCGAATTTAACTTTGTAAACGGGTCTTTTTTTTCTTTTGGTGGAAAACTGCAAGTGGTGCAGGACATTACACACACACACACACATACACTCACTTACACACACACGCACACACACCCTCACACACACACATATATATATATATATATATATATATATATATATATATATATATATATATATATATCATCATCATCATCATCATCATCATCATCACCTTCCACTTCTGCCGTCAAGCGTCGTGGGGAGGAATAATTTGCGTTCCAGCGCCCGGTGGACGGCACTGGATAGTGTCATTCCGTGTGGTTGTACAATGTCTCTGATGTCGTCAATCCATTTTCTTCTTGGACGTCCTCGTGGTCTCGTCGCAGATGATCTTTGATGTAAGGCCAGTGATGGTAGTTGCTGATGATTGCATTCTAACGACATGGCCAAACCACTTGATCTTCTGTCTTTCAATAAATGTGGCACAAGGTGTTGATCCCACAGTCTGTCTGATAGTAGCATTTCTTACTCGGTCTCGGATTGTTAAGTTGGCAGCTCTCCTCAGGCATCTCATTTCGCAGGTGTTGATTTTGCGAAGGTGTAATTTGGATAAAGTCCAGGTTTGAGATTGGTAGCATAGGGTTGGTGTGAATATGCTGTTTATTATCTGTCGTTTTGCGGACATGGGTATGTTTGGATGTTTCAGTAAGGGTGATAGTTGATATGTAAGTGCACTAGCTTTTTGACATTTGATTTCAATTTCTCTGTCCAATCTGCCATCTTCTGTGATCATACTTCCAAGGTATTTGAATTCTTTAACTTGTTTCAGAGGTGTGTTATTTATCTGTATACTTAGTGGGCCTGGCGATCTGCTAACTTGGATTACTTCGGTTTTGGCTGTGTTTATACTCATATTGTATCTGCTGCAGGTTGAACTCAGATTAGTAATATGATTTTGTAGTCTGCCCTTATCGCTGTAAAACAGGCACTGATCGTCTGCAAATAGAAGTTCATTTATTCCCTGTGGGTCAGTTGTTTCATCTAGAGTAAAGAGTTCTAAATTTTCTGAATCTGTTCTGTCGAGACTTGCTTCTTTGGAAATTCTGTCCATGTAGATATTAATAGCAGGGGAGAGAGCACACATCCCTGCCTCACTCCTGTATTGACTGTGAACATATCTGATATACCTTCTTGTGTTCTTACTGCACTTTGGCTCGAGTGGTACATGGCTATGATGTTTTCTAGCAGTTGCCCTTGTATCCCATAGTCTTCAAGGATGGTCCATAATTTGTATCTGTCTACTCTATCGAAAGCCTTTTCTTGATCTACGAACACAATATTCTGCTGGTCACTATATTCGATAGTTTTTTCACAAATTTGTCTAAGTGTAAATAATGCATCAGTGCAACTTTTACCTTTCCGAAAACCGAATTGTGATTTGCTTAATTGTTGTTCAACTATTGGTCTAGCTCTTTGTTCCAATAGTTTTGCATACATTTTCCCTATATGGCTCAGGAGTGATATACCTCTGTATGTTTCGCACTCTCTCATACTGCCTTTCTTTTTCCATATTGGTACTATTATTGCCTGTTGCCAATCATCTGGGACTTTTCTTTCTTCCCATGCTATATTAAAAAGTCTTGTTAGCCATTTAACTCCTGTTTCCCCACAGGCCTGAATAGCTTCTGTGGTTATTCCATCTGGACCTGCTGATTTGTTTTTAGGACTTTTCTGCATAACTGCTTTGACTTCTGCAGGTATGAAATTTGGTTCTTGCTGTCCCTGGCTTTTAGGCACAAAAGTGAGGTTTTCTATGTTATGTGTGGGGTTAAGTAGTTCTTGAAAGTATTCTGCCCACCTTGCTAGTCTTTGTTGTGGATTAAATATCGGTATACCTCTTTTGCTGTTTATGATGGTGGTTGGGTTGTAGCATGCATCTCTGTTTCTCATTGTAGTGACACGTTTATAAAATTCTCTTGGGCAGTCTTTGCTAAGGGTCGCCATCTGTTCACCGTATATTCTCCAGGATTCATCTCTAGATGCTCTAATTGTTCGTTTGGCATTAAGTCGTGCTATTCTATAAGTGTGTGTCTATATATATATATATATATATATATATATATATATATATATATATATATATATATATATATATATATATATATATATATATATATATATATATATATATACAATGCGATGTCTGTCTGTCTGTAAGTATGTATGTAGGTATGTATGTTGTTTATGCGTTCGCGAACGGTCCTTTCGATTGAGATTAAATTTTCTACACGTCTTCTTCTCATTCCGGTGCTGCCAACTGTCATAGTTTGTTAGTGTACAAACAGTTATTTACTTAATAAAATTTAATATTTTAATTTACATTATAATTTATATATAGCGAGGGGACATAACTTTTAATGGCATTTCTATATATATATAAAATTGTTGCATATTTCTCAAATAGGTGGACCTTTTCGCTACAGTTATCTACAGGCATATGCGTAATAATAAATATTTCAACCAAACTTATTTTTTAAAAAAAGGAAAATTTGTTAGCCAAATGGAAAAAATATTGGCAAAGTAGGAAAATGTGTTAGCCAAATGGGGAAAATATTGACCTAGTAAAGAAATATTTCTTCCAAATTTATAAAAAGTAGGAAAATGTGTTGCCAAAATTGGAAAAGATAGTGATCAAGTATAAACAAATTTTAACCAAATTTGCAAATATCTCAGTCAAACTTATAAACAGTAGGAAACTTTGTTAACCAAATGTGAAAAAATATTTGACAAGTAAAGAAATGTCGCGTCCAAATTTATAAAAAGTAGGGAAATTTGTTACCCAAATGGGAAAAATGTTGACCGAAATTGGAAATATCTCGTCCAAACTTATGAAAAGTAGGAAATTTTGTTAAATAAAGGGGGAAAATTTTCGCCAAGTAAAAACATATTTCAAATAAACTTGCATATATTTCGACCAAACTTATAAAAAGTAGTAAACTTTGTTAATCAAATGTGAAAAATAATTGTCAAGTAAAGAAATATCGCGTCCACACTTATAAAAAGTAGGAAACTTTGTTACCCAAATGAAAAAATGTTGACCAACATAGGAAATATCTCAACCAAACTTATAAATAGCTCACCCAAACTTGTAAAACGTAGGAACATTTGTTAGCTTGGAATTAAGAAAGGACTTTCTAGTTCAACAGTTCTCAATTTTTCTCAGAGTGTGTCCTATTCAGCGCTAGGGTCTGCCCTTCATCGCTTGACTCCATGGAATCTGTCATTGTTCTTTCTATAAGCTCTGCATTACTTATTTTATAATACCGCCTTAGTCCTTCTATTCTGCGCTCAACAATACGCACTACAAAACGCACTATAATACGCACTAGAGTACGCACTACAGTACGCCCTACAGTAAACTGTCGAGAAAGTACCTAGAAACCTCGGAGAAATGGCTTTATAGAGGAATGCGGAAAATTCACTGGACAGCCAAAATGTGTAATCTGGATATTGTGAGGGAGGCTAAAGTCACAAAGACAACTTATTACAATCATGCCATTGTCTTTTTATTACAAACATCAGAAAGAGGCAGTCATCAGTATATCACTGTTCTGCAAACACACAAATATAAAAGTGGGGGGCTTCAATTTAAAACCTTAAAGTGTGTTAGAAATTACAATAACCATGCCATTGTCTTGTAACCTGTCAATATGGTTGTTAATTATGTCAAGATACTAATGTTTCTTTATTAGACAATTCAACAATTTCGCTTCTGTAGTGGACTACAATGTTGACTTCCCCTTCAGAAAGCATTGGCACACTACAGAACGACAAACTGCGGGGGAAATCAAGCTAGTGTTGGTGTGTACCTCTACGCCATGCAACGAATGTGCATCGTTTAACCCAATTCACTCATCATCATCATCATCATCATCATCATCATCATCATCATCATCATCATATCATCATCATCATTCAGTGTCCTTGCCGGCTGGCGTGGGCGATCATTCCTCTCCACAAATTGCGATCTCCGACGGCATGGATCAATTCGTGTGTTGACTCCTCTCGTGTCATGACACAAGACTGACAAGAATCTTCTCCCACTGTCTTCCTCTATCTCTCTTTCCATAAATATTTTCGGTTGTCACGACATGTTCCAGTGTTTATCTATTCATAACGTGCCCAAAACACCATGACCGTCACTTTCTGATAATTGTGATAAGATGTCGCAAAGACTCAGCTTCCCTCAAAATGTCCAGAATTCTCATTCTGGCTGTCCAATTAATTTTCAGAATTCTTCTATAAAACCACATTTCCAAGGCTTATGTGGATGTTTCCGCCTGTTTACTAATTGTCCAGGATTCGCAGCCGTATGTTAAATTCACTAACAGCTCTAATTTCCTTGGCACTAATGTTATGTGACCCCGGAATTTACCTGCCCATGTTTGTCGAATAACGTCTTCAACTTCTGCTTTCATTACTGGTGTCTCTTCCCATTGATTGTAATTGATTGTTTCTGATCTACCATCATAGTCATAAATTTTTGTTCGCTAACTTTAAGCTAGAGCGAAATCTATGCTGGACTGATTTTTGCGTGTGGACTAGCTTTCCCAAGTTAACAGTGTCCCTCGCCGTTAGGCGAACCCACTCTGACTTTTGTGGTACTTGTAATCCCCAAGTCAAGGACGAGAAGTCAAAACTTAGTCCAACTGAAAGGTGTAGAAGTTGAACCCGCTACTTCGCCATCAGCACATCGGAAGTTTTAGAACGAACGCTCTTATACATTTAATGATCACATAACTCATGTATGGCCCTAAGCCTTGATTGGCAACTGGTCTAGAATTGAAGCTCCGACAGGCGGACAGTTAGAGCATTCCTTTTACTGATCCGGCAGCTTCTGCGGCTTGTCTTGTTCCAGACGTATTGGTGTTACCGTTTCCTCTGGAGTACACTAGACAGGACGAGAGAGGGATCATGCTGCATGGGCAACATATGGTCTCTACATTCAGCCTAGAATTTGTGTTATGGAGAGGTATAACTCCATTTTTACAAACTATCCTGTCAAGACGGCAAGGTGCTATTCAGTCAGTCAACTCATGTATATATGCTGTCTATCTTTCAATTATATTTTCGTTGGCCATTAATATTTTAACTTCTTTTGTTTTCAAACAACTACTTGTTGTGTGCTTACTAATGCCTGATAATTCATGTATCTCTCTGTACTTAGAGTGTGTGTATTCTCATAGTTCCTCAGTATTATTGCACTGACAATTTAGCCAGACTTCTTTCGCTGCCTTATATTTTTGTAGTATTTTTCAATGTATTCTTTTATATTCATTTTTATTTTGTTTATTTCTTAAGTCCATCAACTTGCGGAATGTCCTCAATCATCCATTGTTTGGTTGCAGTTTTCTTTATTTCTGGTTTATTTCCTGAGATGTCTGTTGTTTTGACTCTTTTAACATTTGCAATTGTTCGCCTATCCTGTTAATTTTTTTTTATTTAAAAAGGACGCCATTCGTAATCCAGCATACCGCGTTCGAAACACAGTTGCGTTGGTTTTTTTTTATGAAATGGTATGGATGCAGGTCGTTCAGAAAGCAATGACAAACTACTGAACGTACGCTTGCTCAGGAATCACAAACAGCTAAAACATGCTGGGGTTGACTGCTACGTCCGTAAAGGTATGCAACTAACAGTGATGACGTATGTATAACAAATTTCCTGATTTGTAAAGGGCATACAACATGATGAGAAATAACGGCATATGGAAGCTGTAGAAGTGAGGGTGCATTTAAAATAGCCCAAGCAAAAGTAGCATTCCACAAGATGGAGACTATTCTCTGCATTTTAACTTCGTCAATTGTTGTGAGAAAAATAGCCAATCCTGATGTACGGAAGCGAATCATGGACAATTAACAGACAAGTGAGGAATTATATGGAAGCTGTGGAAATGTGGTTTTATAGAATAATGATGAGAACACAATGTGAGGATAGAAAGAGCAATGAGGATATCTTGAAAGAAGTTAACTCACAAGGATAACTGGTTAGTCACATCAGAAGAAGACAGTTTTTTGGGGCGTGTTATCAGAAGGGGAAAGCCGAAATATGTCGTCACAATGGGAAAGTTGGGGAAGAGGTCAATCAGGGGGCGTCCAAGAGAGAAGATGCCGGACGGTTTGACATCATGGCAGGAAGGGACATCACTCTTAGACATGATTGGCAGCACATGAGACAGAAGTTGTAGAAAGACATGATCGCCAAAGACATGATCGCCAAAGACATGATCGCCAAAGTCACCACGTCTTGGACTATAAGTATTGTATTCCTGGGACTAAGGTGTTAGTGAACAGCAGTTTAACCATTCTTCTACAAGCCGAGTGCAGATCATCTTGAGTTGGTTATTTTTAAAATTATTATTAGATAGTATGAGTGTCTGTCGTTCAGAAAGCAATGGCAAATTACTGAACGTAAACTTGCCCAGGAATCACCAACAGCCAAAAACCCTGGGGTTAACTGCTACGTCCTGTAAAAGATATGTAATTAACTAACATACCGAGTCGAGAGTTTGAAATCAGTCGTGGACGATATGGAAACAGATCGCTTTGCGTTGAGTGTGATGATATTAGGCATTGGTCGTTCAGAAAATAATGGCAAACTACTGAACGTAACATTGTCTGGTAAATCTTCTTCTTCTTCTTCTTCTTCTTCTTCTTCTTCTTCTTCTTCTTCTTCTTCTTCTTCTTCTTCTTCTTCTTCTTCTTCTTCTTCTCCTTCTTCTTCTTCTTCTTCTTCTTCTTCTTCTTCTTCTTCTTCTTCTTCTTCTTCTACTACTACTTCTGCGTTCATCCGGAATGTTTTTTTTAGACGTAGTTGCGTTGTGCCTGTTCACAGCAGCGATGCGATACCTGCGCCTTTCGGCCGACACATCCGACTTCTGCGGGCATTTGTTGACCGGGTTAACATTCCCGAGTGTTTCCAAGGACATTCGATTCTCACTGTTGTTGTGTCACCTACATCCCTGCTGGTCAAGTTAAAACGGCCGAAGACATCCCGGTCTGCCCTCAAGAGAAGGCAGGGGCAGACATAGGCATTCCCCGCCATCCAAGGAGGCTTCCATACTTGCAGAGCCAACACATAGCGCTCTGGTACTGGGCTCACCCAAGGAATCGTCACGTCCTGCGCATGGCTGCTTAGCCTCACTTGTCTGATAAATCACAAACAGCCAAGATGCTGGGAAGGACGCCATGTAAAGAACAAGCAACTAACTTTTACCCAAGCAACAAAGTTAAGCCAGGCCTCTTCAGTTAACCGGAACTAAACTATACGTGTCCCTACAGAAAGATAGCATGACCTAGGATTCCCCAGGAAAGTTCAAGGAACTATATATATATACGTAAACAAAACATCTCGTGATTGGGGTGTGAACACTTGTGACTCTGACTCCGTCATGGATAGCCTGTTATAAAACCAGAGGCATCTCATGGACAGTGCTAAGGCTGAACCCGGGCGAAAGCTGTACACATTCCTACCGTGACTTGTACCCAAACGCTGTACACATTCCAACAGTGACTAGTACACAACAGCTTGGTAAGTAAGGGTGTTTATTTCGATATCACACTAGGTCCTGAGAACATCTACAATTAAAACTAACGTATGTGTTCAGAAAGATAACAGATTATTTCGAGAGATAAGGTTCGAGTGATAAGATTAGTACCAATGTGTATCAGTTGAACAGGAAGTACAAAAAAACTCAAAAATAAAACTCTAACCTACACAGTTCGCGGCGACTGTACTAACCAGGCGGCCTTTATTGCTCAGGTTCAACACCACCAACCCCTCCCCCCCCCCCTCCCCTTCCGATCCTGCACCGCAAGGCTCTATAGGTAGTAGATGACAGTTTGTTTGTTTTGTTGTGTTTTTTTTGTTGCTTTTTTTTGGTTGTTTTAGCAGTAAGGGGCAGTTTTATTGAGATGATAAATGGAGCTGTCTTTTAATCTAAGGCCGATGATGTGGCTTGAGGGTTAATGAAACGCAGTTCCACAGTTCCCTGAAAGAATCTTGTCGAGGATTCGCTGTCAGCCGCAGTCAATTTGGTATCAGGTGGCTTTTCGTTAAATTCCACGATATGAGGCGTCAGCCGTTCAGAAATCAATGGCAAACTACTGTACGTCTCATTGTCTTGTATATCACTAACAGCCAATATATGGTGGGGTTGAGTGCAGCGTCCGATAATTCCAAGCTGTCAAAAACTGTCATTTACTGCCAACGGTGTACTGCCTTGCGGTGTATGGCAGAGGGGTCTTTGAGCCTGAGGAATTAAGGCCGCCTGGCTAGTGCAGTCGCCGCGAACTGTGCAGCTTAGAATTTTCTTTTTGCCCCCGACAGAAAAGAAGTCCCACACCGTACCGAGGAATCGAACCCGGGTCTCCCGAATTCCAAGCTAATGTAACATAACTGGGATTTTAACTAAAGGGTTGCAGAGGTAAGATGATCGATTTCATTGCCTCGGGTTTTATCCCATGTGGCTGTCTCTTTCCCCGGGGCCGCATGCCGAAAGCGTCGCAGAAAGCACTAACTCCGTAGCCCCGGCGACGATCCCCCGGTGTCACCAAGAAAAATGCACTCGTGAGACAAAGAAACGTAGCCTGGAATCGAACCCACAACATTCTGAGCTCGAGGGAGGCGGCGTTACCACTTCGCCACGGAGACTCCTTATGGTAACACGAGTCAAGTGACATTTTGATAGCTTTCTGTTTTGTGTGACCAGGTGGAGAAGGCGGGGGAACAGACTGAGAACCCGTATGTGAAAATGATAAGATTTCGAGAGATCGGCAGGGGTTCTAGTAGAGAATCTCAAAACTGAGAGGGAAGACCAGGAGAACTTTCAATCAGATAGCCCGGGGGTGGGGGGAGACGATTAGTAGTGTCACTCTTCGCTAACCGTTGAACAAGGGGGCGGAGTGCGTATGTGAATGTCCTAAGTTCAGTGATGTCAGTTCTTCGCTCAACTCAACTCAACTATTAAATATTTCTTGTATGACCAGCCCTAGTATCAACAGGGAACCATGCTCGCGCAGTAACTAGCGCGCTAGCCAGTTGGTCCGATTGTTTTTTTGTTCGAATCCCCTTCGAGGCGTGGACCCAGCCTAAAATGGTTACCAGGAAATATATTGGGAAGTAAAAGCCGTCGGCGAGATACTGACCATATCAGTCACTGAGTGCCATCAGCCTATAATAATATGGGTCTAGCACTATTCTCAATGCACGCCCTTCCACCCCCTTGTTGTACAGTTCACTAAAAATGTAGTTGCACGTCCTTTGCAGGACGTCACAGTCATCCCCCACATTATTTTTGCTGTTTGGGATATCTTGGCAGGTTTGCGTTCGGTGGTTTGCAATCGTTTTCTGAGCGACCGGCACTCATGCCATTCTGTGAGGACCAACGCAATGGCGGTCTGCATCCAGGCCACCCGCAGCTGTGTTTCGAGCGCGGAACGATAAATTGGGAACTACGTCCGTGACATCGTCGCCAATCCCAGTTTTCACCTTCCGCTCACATGGGCGCCTTTTCACCCCCACCCCTTCCCGCATGCCCTCCCACCAGGTGGCTTAGCCAATTCCTGATTCTCTGACGGCGTTGACCTTTGACCCGTTGACCATACATCCGGTTCATACAATCCACTGATAGTCGTCTAACGTGCCAGTCGTTTCAAGCAATGATACAGATTCAGATATGTACCCTTAATATTGTCATGTAGTGTGTTTCATGTAGTTGTGTGTCGGTTTGTGATTGTTTCTTCTGTGCTGACGAAGGCTTTGGCCGCAACGTCCAATTTGTTTCTTGTAATCGTGTTTCAGTAAAGTTCACAATCTACTTCTCGGGTGATTCTTTCATTGTCAGTGCACTTTAAAACGTCCTGATTGTTCATTTTGGCTGTCCAATTAATTGTCAGCATTCTTCAGTAAAACCACATCTCCAAGGCTTCCAGGAATTTTTTCGCATGTTTACAAATTGTTTGTGACAACCGAAAAGAATTGCGGAAAGAGAGATGGAGGAGGACAACATGAAAAGATTATTGACAGTTTGTGTCATGGCACGAAATGGAGTCATCACACTAATTGATCCATGACATCGGAGATCGTAATTTGTGGAGAGGTATGGTCGCCTACGCCAGCCGTCAAGTCACAAATTGATGACAAATTGCATAGGACTCGCAGCCGTATTATGAAACTGGTTCTATGTAACATGCAAGAACTCTTTTTTTTTTCAAATTTCAAGCACAGTGACTTATTGCCCAAAACGTTCATTTGATAGAATGTCGTTTTTGCTTGTCCTATTCTGGATGCATCTTCCACCCGATGTTATCCGTGTGCCTAGATATTTGAATTTCTGCAGAAACATGGGAATGACTAAATCATTACTATAGACATTCAATAACTGGTTGCTGCGCAGAATCACCATCATCAAGTGACTCGCCGATTGGTGTGGGCGATCATGCTACTCCGCAACTCCGATCTCCCACGGTAATCAATTCACGTGTTGACTGTAGTGCGTACCGTAGTGCGTACTGTAGTGCGTACTGTAGTTCGTACTGTAGTGCGCAGAATATAAGTACTAAACGGTATGATGAAATAAGTAATGCAGAGCTTAGAGAAATACCAAGACAGATCCCAAGGAATCAAGGGACGAGGAACAGACCTTAGCGCTGGATAGGGCACACTATTAAAAACATGAGAACCGTCGAACTAGAAAGTGCTTTCTTAACGGGGCAATAGAAATAGATGAAGACCTAACACACATGGAGAAGATAATTAGAGGCGGGGGATGAATAATATGAAGGCAGGCAACGGAGAAGTAGAGGGTTCTCGTGCATTAGTTGACAGCCTCTTTTCCAAAGGGGGATAAAGGGAAGAAGAAGTGAAGGAGGAAGAAGAAGAGAAGGACTACGTCAATGGAGGCAACAGCAGAAGAAGAAGTAGAAAGGAAGAAGATGGGAAAAGGAAAAAAAGAAAAAGAGGAAAACTAATAGGAAGAAGAAGAGGAGTGGCAAGAAGAAGGAGGAAGAAGACGAGGAGGGGAAGATGAGAAGCAAGAGGAAGAGGAGGGGGAGAGAAATAAGGAAGGAGAAGGAGGAGGAAGAGAAGGCGATGGAAAAGAAGAAGAAGAAGTAGGAGGAGGAGGGGGACGAGAAGAAGGAGAAGGCGGAGAGGACGAAGAACTGTTGGTCTACCGATGTATCACTGTCTGTGCCTCACACGCATTGAATATATTACGTTCTTATTTCAGATCCTCGACATGAATACAGCTGTGCTTGTAGCTGCTCTGTGTGTGAGCTCTCTGGTGACTCTCAGTTCAGCATGCTGCACTCCACCACAATGGGAAGGTCAACTGTCCGCCATGGGAGGGTATGCGGATGCTCACACCCACAAACTTGTAACGGTTTGTTGGCCATTACACGCTTTTTGCTAGTTAAATGCTTTGCAAGACTTCGCGATCAATCCCAACTCCAGATTGCTGCACTAGGTAAAATTACGTTCAGTAGATTGCCACTGCCTTCTGAACGAGAAGCCAGCGTTGCAGTCCAAATGACCTGTTATGGATTAACCCAGTACCCACAACCAGCGCACCAGAAGCTTACACGCAAGCACATTAAGCCCCGCGGCCAAGCTTATTTCTTTTTTTTTTCTTTTTTTTTTTTTTTGGTGATATTCATCATCAGCATATACCATGCGGATAAGCGTGGGCGGTCATGTTTCGCCATCTCACTCGATCACCAGAGTCGTGGATCAGCTCTGTGTTCTTGTCTCGACCATACCACGTGGCCAAGCCATCCAGATATTTACTTCTCTGCCGTCCCTGTGTTCTTTTCCCGTCAATCTTGCCAGTTGTCATCAAGTTCTCCAATTTATTTCTTCTCATAACGTGTTCAAAGAAATTGCGACTGTCTACGTCTAAATTCTCTAACCAGTTTACGGTTTTCATTTGTTTATTGTAAGTCTTGGTCATTAGTTTTTCTGCCTGTCCATGATCTTCTTTGCGTTTTCCCCAGAAACCACATTTCCACAGCCATCACATGTTTTTTTTTTTCAGTTTGTCTACTCATCGTTCATCCATAGACAATTGCAGGTTCTATGTAGCATTTCAACACCATGGTTCACGTTGCAATGGACATCTTTTTATTTAATTTTTGCTATTAACATCTTTTTGTTGTTGTTGTTGTTGTTGTTGTTGTTGTTGTTGTTGTTGTTGTTGTTGTTGTTATTTTACCAGAGTGAAACAGAGGAAGAGGCCGACCACGTAAACGATGGACGCAGGGAATAACAGAATCCATGGGAATATCGATACATGAAGCCCATAAGCGGGCACTCTCCCGCTGTTTATACTTCACCTCGACACCGCAAGGTACAAGAGGAACATGATGAGATGAGATGAGATGAGATGAGATGTGTTTTTTTTTTTTTTTTTTTTGCAATTCACATCTTTTTATTTTAGTTTTGCAATTGACATCTTTTTATGTTATTTTTGCAATTGATATCTTTTTAATTTTATTTTTACTGTTGACATCTTAATATTTTATTTTTATTTTTTATTTTTTTTTATTTTTTTTATTTTGCAATTGACATCTTTTTATTTTATTTTTACAATTGATATCTATATTGTATTCTATATTGCATTTTGAAAATTTAATAACATTAAAACACAAACGGAAAAGTCTAGGTGTGAATCTTAGAATGTAAATGAACAAATTAGGAAGAGATTGGAAGCAACAGAGATGTGGTTCCTGAGACGAATGTTGCGAATTCCTTGGACTGCCAGAGTAACTAACACCGATTGCCTGAAAGAAACTAGAGCATTATATACAACAATAAGAAAGAGGCAAACAACATTTTTGGTCATGTGATGAGAAGAGAGGCATTAGAGAACATCGTGACAATTGGAAAGATCGAAGGGAAGAGAGGCAGAGGAAGACCAAGAGAAATGATGCTGGATGGATTGCGACGGTGGCATGGAGGAATATCAACGGTAGAGTTGATCCAGAAAACCAAAGACCGAGATCTGTGGGGAGTCATGAACGCCTACGCCAGTCGGCATGGCACTTGATGCTGATAATGACCCGTTGCTAGGCCGTTACACATCCTTCGTTGTTAGGATGGCGGCGCAGAAGTTCAGTTATGAACGGTGTCAAATAAGAAAATGTGGAGCCGAAGGTGTACTAACAGTTAGATGTGGATATTTAGAGGTCTCACCCTGACTCCACTGCCTTCACTCCAACTTGTCCGTTGTGACGAAATACCCCAGCTTTCACCTTCTCATGACATTCCCACAGTACGTGGACTCTTGTTTTAATTAGAGTAACCACCTCTCTTTGTTAGTTAACGTCTTTCAAGATATTTTCAATGCTCTTTCTGTCCATCCGCGGTGGTCTCATCATTCATCTATTACATCACATCTCCTCAACTTCCACATAATTCCTCACCTGTCTGCTAACTGTTCATGATTCGCTTCCGTACATCAGATTAGCTCAAAACTATTTTCATCACCTCGGTTGACAAAGGTAAAATTGCAGAATTTTTTTTGCGCTCGCTCGCTTTGAACTCAAGCGTAGTCCATACACACTATTTCTAGTAGTTATGGACTCAATTTTGTGTGTGGGTTAGGTTTTACCTATTAGCAGTGTCCCTTGCCATCAGGCGAACCGACTCCGACTTCAGAAGTACTTCTAATTTACGTCCCCAAGTCAAGGACGATAGGTCAACATTTTAGTCCAACTGACCGGTGTAGGAGTTTAACCCCTTACCACGGCATCAGCACACCGGGTGTTTAAGAACACGCGTTCTTATCCATTCAGCCATGCTGACCTACAGATGCAGAGTATATTTTTCGTAATGTGAAACGCTGCGTTTGCTTAGGCTACTCTTCATTTAACGTCATTAATACATCTTCCATAGGCTTTTATTAAAGTACGAAAAATCTTTAAATACATTGTCTTGTTTCCGATTATTTCCTTTCACTTACATGCCACTTACATACGGTGGCGGGGTAGGGTATCCCCTTTCAAAGGAAAAGTAAGGTGCCTCCTTCCCTCCACTAGCCTACGGGACACCCTTGGGCAAGGTGGAGTACCCGTTTAGCCTCCCGATTAGGGTTACGTGAAGCCATGGGTGCAGGTGGTGGATGAGGTTGAAGAGCAGCCGACAGATTATTGATGGTTATGGTCTCCACCTTCACGACGGTAGGCAGAGGATCTCTTTTTTGAGGAGACTATGGTTACGGTCATTGACCAGTATGGTCACTGCTATGAAGGAAAGCAATGGCAAACTAGCTTCTTCACAGATGCCAAGAACATTATGTTTTGCGATATCATCGACATTCAGAGAAACGGCGTCAATGGGTGCTCCCTAGGAGCAGCCTCGCCCGGTGGGGATAGTCATGTGCACCGGATGACTCCAGACCGCCAGCAGACTACTAAGTGCGAAAGATTAGTATCATTAAAGGTAGGAACCTGGAATGTCAGAACAATAAATGCAGATGGAAAATTAGGTAACATCAAACAAGAAATGGGAAGAGAGAATATTAATATATTAGGAATTTGTGAAACCAGATGGAGAGGGGCGGAGATCAAGACAGGAGAGGATTGAAAGATTATTTATTCTGGAGGAGAAGAACGGCAAAGAGTTGTAGCCATTATGTTTGATCGGCAAACATCAAATTCTATTAAAGGTTATTGGGCTGTGTCAGACAGAGTTCTATTAGTAAAATTAAACGGAAGACCTTTTACAATAAATCTCATTCAAATATATGCTCCAACAAGTGAATGCAGTGAAGAAAGTATAAATGAATTTTATAATGACATGGAGCTTGCTTTGAAGAAATGTAAAGCATCAGAAATAAATATTATAATGGGTGATTTCAACGCAAAAGTTGGAAATCAAGGCGATGGATGCAGTGTAGGCAACCATGGTTTGGGAGAGTGAAACGAAAGAGGATACAGACTTGTAGAATGGGCAAAAGAACAAGAAATAGTTGTAGGAAACACCTGGTTTAAACAACATCCTAGAAGATTATGGACATGGAAGAGTTCATACAGCAGGAATAAAAATCAGATAGATTACATCCTGATTAGCAGAAGGTTTCGAAATGCGATAACAGTCGTAAAAACAGTTCCCAATGCAGACTGTTACAGTGATAACAGTTTAATTACAGGCAGACTGAGGGTAAAGTTGAAGAAAGTCAAGTATACAACCAGAAACACTAAATATGATTTGTGCAAATTTAAAACTGACAAAGAAATACAAGATAATTTTAACATAGAAGTAAAGAACAAATTTGATATATTGTTTGATCTAGAGATCCTATTTCAAGATGTGAATGATCAATGGGAAATGTTGAAGAATTCAATCAGTTTAGCTGCAGAAAAAAACTATTCCAAAATTAAAAAAAGTGGGTCGTCAGACATGGATGACTGAAGAAATTTTACAGCTAATGGAAACAAGAAGACAGAACAAAAATAATCCTGCCAAATATAAAGAAATTCACAGAAAAGTCAGAACATTATGTAAGGAGGCAAAAGAAGCATGGCTCGAGAAAAATTGCATAGAAATTGAAACACAACACAACAGTAAAAATACCAAACTAATGCACAAAAGAATTCAGGAGCTTACTAATCAAAGAACACATACATCAGCAGGCTGCCTAAAGACAAAAGATGGAAAAATCATAATAGAAAAAGATCAGATTTTACACATATGGTCAGATTATGTGAAATACCTTTATGATGATAACAGAGAAGAACAGTATGATATTCAAAATAATAATGAAGGACCATCAATTTTGAAGATGGAGGTTCAGAATGCTCTTAACCATATGAAATCTGGCAAGACCCCCGGTTCAGACAGCATCACAACAGAAATGATTAATGCTTTAGAAGAATACGGAATAAATAAAGTTACCAGACTCCTGAATAC